>UYYA01003913.1:0-196955 GCA_900624975.1 Angiostrongylus costaricensis
GATTGCATGAGTTCACGTACGATATACCTGATCTCTTGTAACAATTGCGGAGATGAATATATTGGCGAAACGGGTAGACCTTTGTGTATCCGTATAAAAGAACACCTAGATGGCAAACGAAAACTAAGACGAAGCACCCCACTAGGCACGCATAGGGTACAAAAGCATAGCGGAGACGATTTTGAACTAAAAGTCGATATCCTTGCACAGGAGTCCAAAACACCAGCGCGAAAACTTCTTGAGGCTTTTTGGATGAATGCCAAAAACCCTACAATGAATAGCAGGGACGAATGCCCGGAGGTCATACGCGACCTGACCCCGTATGTTCGCATCGGTTTTTGATGTGGGATGGTGCAGTCGTCAACCACATGCGACTATAATCAGCTGTTCTAAACTTCCTCATTAGAAGTTACGAAAAAGCGGTGAGTTTTTTCGAGAAGTTGTTGATTATCCTTGATTATAAGCGTTTGGCCTAGTAGATTGTATATCAGTATACCCTTCCAGGCTCTGAAGAAGGCGATACTGCCGAAACGTCAGCTAGCGTTGTATTGTGTTGTTTTTTTATGGAAGTAAATGTATGCTGTTTAAAAACCTCGCGATTGCTGAACAAGAAAACGACACATTCATATTCCAATGCCGAGGTTAATAGAAAGTCGATCCTGGGAACTACCCTATAGTGTTGGAATTTCCTGTAAGCCTGTGTGGAAAATCTTTCCTTCCATAGACAAACACCGATGTGTGCTGCGGTGAAGACCTGGAAATGTTCTATTTAAATTGTCTCAAGAAGCCAGATAGAGTCATCTCGAAAACCATCAAGCAACACACAAGGAAGACAAACACCTCAAGTGTCCGGTGAACGCACTCTAAACTCTGAAGACCTTCGCAGGTTATGGATGAGAGGAAACGAACGCAATGAAAAAAGCGCCGAGATGTGCACCATTTATAAACTTGCTTCGTAATAAAGTGTTTGCTTGTTGGAACCACCAATACGGTAATGCAGTATGCTAGAATTACACAACGGTCGCAGTTCAGCGCACTAAGTTCACTTCCTATGCACTTCTGTTTTATTCTGTAGCTCAACCGCAAACCTTCTTCCATTCTAGTGCTTTTGTCTTCTTATATTTATTAGTACGGTTATTTCTACCCCATGTAGTCTGGTTTTGCGTCGATTGTTACACCGTATACATGCTCTTACGAACAGCCGTTTTTGAGCTGACACGATGTTGGTAGAGATGCTCTAATTGTTGTTGTTGTCGTTGCTCAATGGCTGACGTTTCGGCGACTTCGCCCTCCTCAGAGCCGTACTGTTGGACCACCCGTGTGTTGTTTACAAAGGATGATCGTTCATTTGAACACTGACATTCGCGTCAGCTAAAAAAAGGGCATTTGGTAAGAACATGTATATAGACACATCGATAATTGTGTCGAGGTTTAAAGAAAGTCGATCTTCTGGATTTTTTTTCAGCTAATGGAAAACGTCTTTGGTCAAGAAGCTTTACCTTAGCGCATAACGGGTTCTTTATGATATAAGGAGCTTTGCGGCCATCCCTACTTCTTGAATCGATTTCGATCAGTAAATTTTTTAAAAAGGTACGGAGCGGCTCATCTAAATAGGGAGGATAAAGTGTTCGATGTCTGTCAATGCTGTAGTGGTGTGCTGTACATTTGACTCCATTAAATATTGTAGAGATGATGTAATGCTTACTCGGATTATAAAATGACTTATGGGAGCACAACGATGCACTATCCTCCAGGCAAATCCAGCATCCATTTCTCGATCCCAGTGAGAAAGAGGGCTTGCTCCAACCAGCGCGTGAGACTATGTGCCTGTTCGAAGCACCTCTGATCATTGAGCTTTATAAACTGCACTAATAAATCCTTTACTTCAATGATGCTGAGATATTTGCAAAACTGCGGACCGCAGGTGTATGCGGTAGGGAACGAACTCGCTATTGTCCTTTCCGGGGAGTAGCGTGCTCACCACCCACCACACCACGAGAGTCCTTCGTTTTGCCTGTCTCTCAGCTAGCTCTTTTCACAATGTATACCTTGCCGTTAAAAAGAGTAGATAGTAAATAATAAGTTAAAATTGTGATTATAACTGTGGCTTCAGCTTAACTGGGTTCGTTGCCGATTTGGGCCCCTCAGATCAATCCCGCTGAGGGGTGATTGCTAATGGCAAAAGATCGATAGAACTAGCTGAGAGACAGGCAGAACGAAGGACCCGCGTGGTATGGTGGTGAACGTGCTACTCCCCGGAAAGGACAATAGCGCGTGTTCGTTCCCCACCGCATACATTTGCGGTCCGGAGTTTTGCAAATATCTTAGCATTATTGAAGTTATATTTCACAATGTATATCCTGCCGTTAAAAAAGAGTAGGCAGTAAATAATAAGTTAAAAGTCCTTTACTATTAATGGTAAGAGTCCAACGTCGAGTTGTTATCGACCTATCTTCTTTGCGGCCTTTAATTTTCTCGTGTATATGCAATTGATAGCGCATCTGTCGTAGGTCATCAGCGCATCGGAGCTAGGCATTGGGTCTGAACAACTATCCTTCATACTTAATACTTTGCAGAAAAGGTATTTTCCAAACTAAATCATCTTTCGGAGGAGAGATTGATGTCGTTGAAGAAGGAAACCATGAGGAAGCCGTTTATCGTTTAGAAGAAAGTTGAGTCGTCTCTGCTATACTTCACTACTGAACATCGACATTTTAGGGACATATTTTCGCTAAAATAAATTGGTAAATCAGTGAGAAAACTTTTACAGGAAATTTCTTTGCTGCAGCTCTGTACTTGGCGTTGCCAAAACTGGTTGTCTTTAAAAGAGCTTAGCGTTCTTAAATGTGCTTCAGCACAGTGTGCCTTATTTCGAACTCTCAGTCCCATAACGTCCCACTGATTTGATAAATACTATTTATAGCAACTGTTTCCAGAATAGTTTCTATTTCTTTCTACTTCTGTTCAGCAAACACGAGGTGCTATTTTATTTCTTTATTTACGCACAAGCTGACGTTTCGGCGGATTTCGCCTTCCTCAGAGCCTGGAAGGGTCAACTTGACAGCAATCCACTCGGCCAGACGCCTCCATAACCAAACAAAGAAACTCTAAACCAAGATTTCAATCACATTGAACACGGCTCCACACACTCACCGCTTTCTATGAGTCTTCCACTGAGTATGTCGCGTGAAGACCGACCGCACCAAATTCACATGGAAGCGTAATGTGCTCCTCCCATAAGAATAACAGGTTTATATACTGTCCAATATCGCACGTGATAACGAGGTATTCCTCCCTGGGGTTCATTTTCGGATTCTTGGAATTAATCCAGAATGCCTCTAGAGTTTTGCGCGCTTGTGTTCTCCTCCGTTATGTTTCTGCGTGCTATGCGTACCTAGTGGAGTACTTGGCTTACGTTTGTCGACCGACTAGGTGTTCTTTTATACGTATGCAGAGTGGCCTACCCGTTTCGCCAACGTATTCGTCCCCGCACGCTTTACAAGAGATCAGATAGACTGTACCCGAACTCATGCAGTCACTGTCTCTACCATTGGGACAAATTATGCAATTTTGCGTTGCATATAGACGGTCGTATAGGCGGTTACGAACTAGCTGGCGCCTTAGATTACTCGGTGGTATTTCGATTATCGTTATTATCGTTTCTATTTTTTTCTATATATATTTGTATCTTTCTACTACTGCCTGTTTCAGTATTAAGGATCATATCCACTGTTTCTCAAGTTGCCTAGCAAATGTCGTAGTACGTAAATATTTCGATCCCTCCTTAGCAACTTCGATCGCTGTAAACGGTCTTGTTATGCAAACCTATTTTTGGGGTCTGAACTCGTTGTTTGTTATTACTGTCCAAAAGTCATTACGCGTACAATAACAAGAAGGGCATGAGGATGTTTGCGAGAGCAGTCTTTCCGCCAGATGATATGTGGTTTTGAGAGGATATGGAAACGGTACCTGACGAATGTTTTCGGTAAAGATTTTGGACCTGTGCCAAATACCGCCTTCTCCAGAAGCATATAAATAGGCTCGTTAATTGTTGTCCAGGTTCTTCGACTATCCAGGTTCACCCGTGTCGAGGTTCGCCGGCTCTTTAGATCTGTACAGTATTGGTCTCGTGTGTCACCAATACAGGTTACCGTAGTTGCTAAGTCATACAGCACGTAGTCATTATTGTACATTAACTTCATCATATCATCGTTAATTGACAATTGCGAATTGTACATTAGTTTAGCGTCACCGTCACTACGTCACGCTTTCCATCAGTCCAGTGTATCCTCATCATCATCATTATCCTGATCCTCATCCTCGTGTCAATGTTCATTGCTTTTCAATTCGTCTGCGGTGTGTTGTCAGTAGCGGCGGCTATCCTCAAATGCGTTCTGTCTGAAACGCCATCGGTGGCATGTACCATTCCTCCCACACGGTACGCCATGCGTACAAGGCCGCTAGCCGGCCAACTTATGCTGTGTATTTGTTAAGCCGATAGGCTTATCATTTCTCAGTCGTTATCTTTCTCGTCCATAATCTCATAGGCAATGGTGGCACCCATCGATGCTCAAACTTCACGTTGCAGACATATCGTTATCCAAGAGCAGCCGCCTGACCGTATTCCGCAGATATCTCATCTCGTTCGTAGTCACTTCCACCATCGATGCTTAGGTAAGTTGCTATCCTCATTGATTAATGTGCAAGTGAACCCAGCCGCTCTACATACGTTCATTAGCTTAGTCTAATGCAGGGCTCATCTGCATCTCACTCGTCTGTTGTTCTAGTCCTCGGCGTCTGAGCCACTGTACGCGCCAGTACGGGCGCCATCGTTCGTATCCCCTTACTTGTCATTGTTATCAAGTTGCTATTATCATAGTACTAATGTTGCAATAGTATTATTTACAATACTTTATGCCTTCGTAAGCCTCGCATTAGTAGTAGGTACAGCACCTCATAGCCTTGAACTTGTCTTATTCTGTCAGTAGTTCTCCGTCGATTTTAGTGTTGTATGAATCTTGCATTTATGTATATAAACCGTTTAATTACCCAAGTTTGAGGTATTGCCTTATGACAACTACGAAAAGTCCCACGTGGCATTTTCTCACGAAGTCGAGCATTCTGCTAGAAGCTAGTGATTATTCGGTGCCGAGAACTAACCCGAAGGCCTATTTACGAGTAGCAACTGCAATACTATTTTTCTTCCATGAGCCGACATCGCTTTTTAATGCTTCTTTCCTTCGGTCCATTTCCTCGCAACCATCATGTACGATGGTCTACGATTTTGTTCCCTGTTTTGGTTGTTCGTTGAGGATTTCTCTGGAGGAATAACCTTGAATGCCGATCGAACTGATTCTCTTTGGAAATTTGTGGTAGCACATCTAGTGCTTTCCCTGAGCTTCATGATAGTTCACTCTAATTATTATTATCATTATTTGTGCAGCCAAGACATATATTTGAAGATAAATCTGATAACATTATTCGGACACTAGCCGGATGTGGGAAACTCCTACACTCCTCTTACCACTTCTTGCGTACCATGAGTAATTTGTAATCAACATTTAACACCTTTTCCTTACAACTTGCATTTGTTACACTTCATGATTTCGCAGTTTACATGCTTTGCCAACAATTTATTACTCTTGCGTGCTACAACTCAGCGAATTATGGAGAAGTGAAATCCTCAGCCATGGAGGAGGAGAAACTGACACACCACTTGCACATTTTCCTCAAATACGGAAAGTAGTACAACACTGTCGCTTGCATGTCCACACTTTGCACTCTGATTGTATTACCCTTTCGTTTGTCTTATCCTTGTGTACTAGGATACGTAACCTGCTCAGTTTTCTCGTTTTCATTCTAAATGTAGCAATAAATTGGGTGCGCATCTACAGTAGATTCTATCCTTCTCAAATCGACCGTCATGAGTTGATTATCGGCTCATTATGGTCATAAATAAAAACTATGGGTCATGTAGAAGCTCCAACAGAGTGGATTTAAAAACTGAACTTCAAGTTACAACTTTTCATTAGTAGTTGCTAAAATATTTAGCGTTATTGTCTGTTCAATTTATGTTCATCTCTTTGTAAAGCTCTTGGGCGCATTTAGACCACTTTCTTACGAATTTTTAAGAGTTCAGATCTTTTTTTTGTCCCGTCTTCACGTCTGTTGTGCGGATCCAAGCATTTATCAGACTCGATTCCTTTCCTCGCATTCATTGTCCACGAAGATCTTCCAACTCTTACGTGTGGCTTTGGTTGCTGGTTGAAGATTTCCATCTCATCTTGAATGTCGTACAATGTTGATTGAGCAGTTCTCCCTGGAGTCCTGAGATAGCCCGACTGGAGCGCTCACAATTGGATTGCGGAGAGTGATTTTTTTTCCCAGACGATTCTGGTGCCAGATTCCAGGTCCCGGAGGGATAAAAGGTTTCGTTGGCCCGAAATTCAGATCTACAGAATTAGGGTTTAGATTGAATATTGAAAAAGAATTAAAGTTCAAAAATCAAGATTTCCAAAGTTTTTGTTAGTGTGTTGCTTCGGTTTCTTGCGTGATCTCTTCGTCAGTGACTTAAATCTGATCTCTAAAATTCTTCTAGGAAGTTTTCGGCATTAATAGTATTATTATTAACAATAATACCAATAGTAACAGTAATGGAAGTAGGTTTAGAAGGAATGTGAATTTTTCCAGTCCGGATGTCCGCTCTCATCAGAAGTGACGCCGTTCACGCGACGACTGTCCAGGCATGGTGTGACCTACACCGCTCGGGTGAATGTCTCTCTGCTGGAACGTCTTCCGATCGTTCGATTTCAGTGCTTTGTTGTGGCCTGTGGTGATCAGTGCCTTAAAGTGGGTTCAATTCATTCAATATAAACCATTTATGACAAAAGTGCATACTTACCGTGCTAAATTTTTATTTTCTGCTTTTTCATATTCTTCACAGCAGGGTGTAATGTGAAACGCAACCACTCTGATGCTGAGATGCCTGCAAAACTTTAACCCTTGGCCAGATCGAACCGCGATTACTCTTTCCACGGGCGCTCGTTAAGCACGGCATCACTGAGGCCTTTGCTTTGCTTTTTTATTATGCCAAACTTTATTATTCTAATTGTTTACTGTTTATGTATTATTAACTTAACTTTAAAATCCTCTGTAATTAGCTGTTTCACTTCTACTCCTTTCAATTCTAGTCCGAGAAGCATCATAAAGGTCTCCTTCCAGTGCTGTGATTCACTAGAGCTGCGCATTTTCTCCGCTTGCTTACAAGATATTTAAGTATCAAGTTTTTATAGAAAGTAGTCATCTTCTACAGTTTTTCCTGAGAGTATAGTTAAAATAGCTCGCAAGTAGGAATAAGTCTGTCCGAGCGGAGAAAGATAGTCTATTTTCTGAATCCAGCTGCTCTTAGGTTAAATGCATTGTCGTTTTTGGTTAGCATTCAACCTTCAACCAGAAAATTGACGTTGCTCCATAAAGTTTCTTCTCTAAGACACTTAAGATCCTTAAACGAAGAAAATTTAAGATGAAATAACCTTATCCTTATTATGCCCCTTGCCATTGGATGTCCAATTACCAGAACGAGTATCAGCAAAGTGTCCACTTCTCAGTTTCCTGCCGGGGTTGCTCATTGGGTTCTCTTTGCTTGGAGAACATAAAAAGTATCATACATTGTTTCCAATCATCGTTAAGAATTCTGACCATCTTATGGGTAGACTTCTTGTTTTGCGTTTGACATCCTCTGGGACTCAATCGGCGACAACTTTTGCCAACTGGTCCTCGTTAAAGCCCTTCATTTATGCAAACCATTTATGGTCAAGAATATTTATTTTGAAGTAATGTTACCCTGACCAACTTTGTTTTATTTCCAAGTTGAGAATAGTCTTTATGTAGTCTTAGTTATAGTGTCTAAAAATTGGCAGCAAGCGAAGTAATGTTAATGGCCCCCTTCTTTACGCCTACGGCCGAACCCATTCAGGCCGTGCTTCGACGCCACACCGAGCAGACCAAGCCTCTAATCCCCTGGAGTGAGGAAATTGGTACGAAAATGGTTTAGAGCAAGCTGACTTCTTCCAGTACACACGGGAACGCCCCAAGCTGGTTGTCTCAGGACTCCTGGGAGCATCGACTTGACCGGCACTCAACGACATTTGGGATGAAAATGAACAAATTCTCAGGCACAAGCAGCAGACGAAACCACACATAAAAGTTGGAACACCTTCGTGGATGATGGATTCAAAGGAATGAATCGAATGCAAGAATTGCCAGGATCCGCAGTGTTGTATATGTAATATCGGGTGACGCAACAATAAGAAACAAAAAAGTCCTAAAAATTGTGCCAGTAGGGGAAATATCGGAGATCTAAATAAAGAATAAATTTGTAAACCAGCGTCGTAAAAACTGCGTGTCAACTTTTTTGCATGCTCGTATCTTTTTCCACTGCGGTTTGCTCTGTTTGCTTATTCATTTGCAAGAAGAGCGTGTGTAGCGCAGTAACTCGAGGTGCTTTGCCATTCACATGGTCGTTGCTTTAATCACTAGACCGGACTAACCAAACTTTTCGTCTCTTCCAAGGTCAGCAATTTGGGCTTTTCTGGAAGGGTAAAAGTAGTAATTTAAAATGTATCACTACGCCACTGCAATTCATCGACCTGTAGGGCCTATAGGATAAGTAAGTGTCTTTTCTCCTCTACAATGATGTGAATGGGCCCGAATGCATAGCGCTTTAATGAACGCTTGATGTCAAATGCTTTATCTTTCATCCTTCACCATTTTTCTATATTACCTATCATCAAGTAATGTGTGAATACCAGTATCTGTTCTTTTAAATTCGTCACCTTACACCTGTCATTCACTAAGGTCTTCAAACTTGTAATGAATTCATCTGCTATTTGATTATCTCGTGTTCTATTTCTTCCTCTATTACTATACGGATTGATCATTCTTCGGATATCGAGATAGTATTCGTAAAGCGTCTAAAGATTGTGGGTAAGAAAAAACTTTACCAAACAAACATGATGTCATTTTTCTGACCATGTAAGTGCGAAGCGCTTTGTTGGCCCAGTGCCTGGTCGAGACATCCGCCACGGATTTGTTGCACGGCATCTTCAACCACTACTGACGAAGCACGTGCACTTTTGTACATTACATGCATTACATATATATATATATATATATATATATATATATGCATATCTACATGTCTGTATGTGGTGACGGCTTGGGGATAGTGTAGTGCTTAGTGATGCAGTCTATTAGGAAACAGTGTTGTTTGACTCCCTCCCTAACGCTCTCCTCCAGTCCACTTGGGGACGCCCTAGCACGGCTCTCTTCAAGATTACAAGGAGAATCTTGCTGGTACATCTTGCAGTAACTGCCACAACCGACTTTCTATTAACCTTGGCATTGATCAAGTGATTTTCTTCGTATTTTTGTTGAGCAAACGCGAGGTGTTATTATTCTTTGTTCACGATTAAGCTGACGTTTCGGCGGATTTCACCTTCCTCAGAGCCGCTTCCTATGAGGTTTCCACTAAGTATGTCACGTAGAGACCATCAGGAAGACCATCAGTATGTTCGTAGATAATGACATTGTACTTCCACGTGATTTCTGTGCGGTTGGTCTCTACATGACATACTTAGTGGAAACCTCATAGGAGCGGCTCTGTGGAAGGCGAAATCCGCCGAAACGTCAGCTTAATCGTGAACAAAGAATAATAACACCTCGCGTTTGCTCAACAAAAATACGTAGAAAATCACAAGGAGAATCGTCTCGACCCGCATTCTATACCATTCTTAAATAAGACCAAATAATCAAAGAACGACTCAAATGTTCGAAGACCCTTGTGGATGATGAATGCATGGGAAACAAATCGAATTCAAGAGGCGCTGGGATCCGTCTAGTAAAGGTGATGACGAGTCATGTGAAATAAAATGCCGATATACAAGCGTATGTCACGGATTTGATATTTTTTCCTGAGATTGAACCCGGTGCACGCTAAGAACGAATTCATAGGTGCATTTAATATTTAAAGGCTCACAGATCTCCATATGAGAGATCTCGTTTCGGTTAGTTGCAATGCGAAGCAGCAGATAGCAGACAGAACCTACGGTTAAGCGAATTTCAAAAACAACTATATACTTGTAATGAGACGCAGGTGGATTCTGATTTGCTTTACATCTTTCGTATCTACATAAATATATTCATTCGCATTCATTGAAGTGTGTGCCCTTTGTTTATACGGATTGTATCATGCATGTCAGAAACATCTGCATAATTCGATGCTAAAACAAGATTGATAAGACCGAAATAAGCAAAGCACATATGGGAATGTTCTAGATCGATTTCAGCAAAAAAGGCACGAAACTTCCACTCCAGGAGAGCCTTGCATGGTCCTCATAAGTATGTCTGGTTTCCGTGGCGTAGCATGTCGATATACCGACATGTAGACTTTCGCCGTAAACAATGAAACTAAGCAGCTTCGTGTGAAAATTGTGATGACGCTTCACTCTGCTGACACAGCAGAGTCTACTGAACATTTTTGACGTATGACCGGAACAAAGAAAACTGCTAGCCCCAGATCGAATAATTGGACAAAGGGGCAGACCAGAAATGAAAGAGCGGATATATGACCAAAAGAAGTTAGGATTAATTAGAATCATTGCGCTCCTGATTTCTTAAACTCGTGAAGTGGACCTAAAAACTTTTACCCATCGAAAAACAGTTCATCAAAAACTCACCAACTTATGGAGCTCTTGACTGTTGGAACACTGACTTTACTTGAGTATGGGTGCTCTTGGGTATGAAAGTGAAATCTACACACCTGTCTGTTTAGAGCAATTGCGTTTACAGTTCATTGCCTTCGAGTAAATCGATAGCAGGTTCTGTTTCGCATCTCACTTGTGACTTAATGTTAGAGTTAATTAGCTTCTAAGGCTTTTAAATAATAATGCAGCATTTACCATCCTGCTAAGGTGTTCCTTCTCTGAAATAAATATATATATATTTTGGTCACGCACATTGCAGGATGAGGTTTGCGTTGTGAGTAACTCCGAGATTCCTACACAGAAACGTAGTTGGTGTGTCAGTGTCACGGAATTTTCCTCATAAAACATGTACTATAACCGGCATTGGATCTCATTGGTGTCATTTTTTCATACTAATTTTCGCCATAAATAATGTCTTACTACGAACAGTACAGATTAGAGCTTTTATGTTTCGCCACTCAATAACAGGCCAAAGGGTCACACCAAAGACGTCTATTACTTCCTACCTGCATCAAATCTGTTATGCTCACATCTAAGATCAGTAGACGTAACGTTTCAAAATTTATCACCATCGGGTAAAAAGAAATATGGCGTAAAATATACAGTAGCACATTCGCCTTAAGTGAAGCCAACTACGATTTCAGTTTTTAAACGCTCAATTATTTTTTTTACGGAGAGGAGTGGATCTGGGTTATAATCTTCAGCCGAACAGCTCTCGTACACGTCCACGTCGATCGCGGTGCAATTGCGTCATATAGTCTTCTGTGGAATGATTTTGATCTTCTGGTACTTCTTCATTATCCTCTATCATAGCCGGTGATGACCGCTTTCCTGCAATTTGCAATTAATAGTTTTTGCAAGAAAAAACGGTGCACTTCATGTATAAATAGCTCTGCGCTTCTTCTCTATTACAGAATATGCACGGGTAGCACCCGTAGTATGCGCTGAAAATATTTCATTATTCAGAGCCTTCGTTTTTATCTAAACAACAGTCTAAAGCGATTTCATTTGTCAATTTGATTCCCGAAGGCAATCATATGTGTTCTCTTTGTCGTGAAAAACTATAAAACGCAATCTAGGCAATTTCTTGGTCCGCTTCTCATTTACATTCGTCGACAAGTCCCTAAAACGTCAAATGCAAGTCATTTAAAATTGCCTACGGCGATGTGAATCTGATATGATTACATTGCAGCTAGCGATAAACAGCATCATCTTTACGTGCATACTAGGATTCTGTAGAATTTTCTTAAACGAAATGTGGGACTCTGATCCATTTCGTGAGAGCACGCATATCATATCATTCACTATCACAGTGACGCAGACGCGTTTTCGCGTCAGCCTACGGTTAGTCAAAGGCGTCTTAAAGCTAGCGAGACAATGCGGTCGCAGTTCGGATTCTGCCTGGATTTTCGCTATGATATTACTACATACAACTAATGTACCCATGATATTTCGATCGTGGGTTTTCCGAGAAATCTGTTTTTATGCAACCCGGTTAATGCCGAGGAATACTTTCCTTCTTCTATGAAATTTCCGTAGGAGATTATCTCACGGTTCTACAAAAGTAATCATTATCTCACAGTCCTACAAAATGTCCATTAATATCTCCTGCTATGGTAGTGAGAAAAGGACGTTTTTCCACTCAGTCTTGATCTTCTGATGTCACTTGTTTGTAAATGATTGACTGAAGACCCGAATAGGGTTGCTACTGTCACTAATTTTCAGCAAAATCTAATTGCATTGCATAGAAATTGGCGAAAATTCTGTATCATTCGCGATTTCAAAGGGTTTGACTGGATTTTTTAGGGCCAAGGGTATCAGAATTTTACGGTATCTTCATTTGAATGTGGATTTGTGATTTAAAGAAACTTAATCTTGAACGTTTAATTAAGAAGAAGAAATAGATTTCCGCCACCAGTCAGCAAAAAGCGTCTTTTGCTGGGAACCGTTCCTCCAATCCAGTAATAGTACTTTATTCGTATTCGTATTCATTTACTACTCTATGACTCGACTTCAGTCACAGTGAACATCACAGCACTTCTTTCATTTATTTCGTTGCCCCACATTCACCACATCCACGATGTTCTTCGTCTTTCCCTACGAGTTTCTAGCCATCTGAGGGCTACGTTTTCATGGTGGACGTCGTTGAAGTTGACTGGTCGAGTTGATACTCCTTCGAACCAGAGGATCACTTTGCTGCAGCATTGCCAGGTTTTCACTACGGGCATTTACTGACTTTTTTGGATCGAAAGAAACTTTCACAGAGAAATATGGCGCAGATTTCCTTACCCCACTGAGAGGTTTCGCTTTGAGGTCTCTGACCAATGAGATCATCCGCAAATAATTGCGCTATTAATATAAATGATATTTGTTTTAGCGGTTTGGTAAGTTTTCAAAAGCTACATGTTTTGTGTCGAATGCAGAAGTAAGAGCAGTTTGGTAATACAGGGTCATCGAACTTCTCCATGCAATGAAGCTAACTCTCGACCCGTTACGTCACTACATGAGAGCTTGCGTTAGCGCTTGAAAAATTTTCTCGTTTCCTATCAGGAGTAGTATGACTTGATAATCAAAAGCACTGAAGTCATAACCAGCTAAAAAATGCGGATTTTAGAAATGACTAGTCCTTTCAACCTCCCCTCTCAGTATTGCGCTTGTTTCGAAGGATTTCCATGCTGTAAATTAAATAGGCAGTTTAAAAATTTAATTTATAACTATAATGCAAAAACGAAAGTGATAGAGTGTCTTTCGTCGGTTAATCTCTTATGAAATCTGCATGCACTCGACTCCATTAGTAATAACCAACGATGATTTGCACATGCCTACTAATGTATGAATTCAACACTTTTTATGCTCCCATCTCAACCAATTCTGCTACCAATTACCTATTCTTGAGGGATGAAGTACCTAGTGAGAAAAAGCGCGGAATCGAACCTACAACCAGGTGTGTAATGTAGGGCGTCTTTAACCACTCGACTGCCTCACAGCTGTTCTAAAATTGGGCTTTTTGTTATGTGACATAATGCTTCGGTAAATTTTAACCTTTTGCTTTTTTATAATCTTGCATTTGTTATACTTTTTTCTAAAGTGATGAGTTGAGAAGACCAACATGTTCTCTATTTATTCTTCCGGCGCACTTAGCTACCCACAAGGTTCAATTTTGCTTAGAGAGACAAAGAAGTCTACCATATGCAACGAGACTCGTTAATCTTCACCGTTCTCGATTAGGAAGTGGCCGAGAGTAACAGTAAGTGGCTCTACTGCGAGTCTTTTTAACTTAGCTGAACTTACGGTTTAGAAGTGCTGAACTCTTGAGCACCGATCCCTCTGGCAAGCTACCGGGATATAATCATACGTTTAAATGAAACAATAAAATAACATACCGAATAATTCGCGAACACGTCGTTTTTCGGCGAAATTCGAGAACGTAAACGGCAACGAATGCATATCCCAGGATCTTCCTAAAAATTTGTCACGCATTATACCCAGAAAGCTAAGTATTGGATAAAACTTTATATATGAGCGATTAGAATATGATATGACATAATCTGAAGTAATTCGAAAACTTCGTGCTCGATAAAGATTATATTAGTACGCCTATGAAAAAGTTACACATTAATCGCATGTAGGAATTTTTGGCGTTCTCCTTACACCTTCTTCAGCGTCGAGGCATTTTTTAGTCGACGATTACAGTGGGTTACTTCATTTAGTTCCCTTTTCCAGTCCATCCCACGACTGAGTCCTTCATGTTTGAAAACTCTAATTATTTATAAACTGAATAAAAGCTGATTTTGATAGCACATTTGAATAAAGGGTAAAAAAGGGATAAAACTTTTCGAGTCGATCAATCCCTGAGGGATGCGCCATACATTCGATTTCATTAAGCATCGCTTGGACGTGATTGAATGCATATCTGGCCTTTACATTGACTCGCGGTGGCTTACCGATGTATCCGGCCAGTGCTGCTATCCTCTCAGACAAGTCTGCTACCAATTTGCACACCCCGGAGGGTTGGAGGGCTCGGCCGCCCTGGGGCGCTGGGAACAATCCCATGTGTATTGTAGAGCGCTTCCGACCACTGCGCTACACGCACCCTTTAGCACATTTGAATAATATTGTTTTCCCTGTGGCTCTATTATGGGTGGCAATTAGCTTTTGTCGTTTTTGTTCTATACTGACATAAATAATTTTTCTAATATGTAACAAAAGCACAGGGAGAGCTTATGAAAAATATACTGGATAATTTTTACCCGTTCTTATTAGCAGGAAATTTGGTCTTTCAGAATAGAAAACAATATTTTTCTCAAAATTCTGTAGAAAACCGTCACTTACACCACCGACCACATTATTTCATTTCCAAAAGAGAAATACTCTTGTTCATATTTTTTTCCTTTTTAATTTTAATAAAGTCCTCTTCAGCAAAATTGCTGTTAAGAGGATGACAGCTATGAAGGATACCCGGAATTTTCGTTTTCGTCCTGTTTCTCTTCATATTTCTGCATTTTTTTATTTACAAAGTTTACTTACTTGGATACTTTCACGGCCCATCCTCACTGGTTGTGTGGGCTCCAACATGTCCTCCACTTTTCGGAGTTTTACTGGTTTAGCCAATGTGCTTCCCCTGGAGTCCTGACGTCAGCCTGGCAAAAGTCTACCCCATGTCGTCACTACCACAGCTAGTTTCCTCCATTTTGAATCAAAGTGAGATTTGCCACTATGAGACTAGTCTGATTCCAGGACTGTGGTGTATCCTGGTATTGGTTTACTCTTAGCTGGAATTCCTGACAGACATGTCGGATTCCTTCTCAACATGGGAGACCCAGCCTGATGTAGGAATCCCCTCGCTCGCTGTATATCGCAGCTCGACACCCAGGAGACACCCAGGAACACCATCAAGCCACGATGAGGTGGTCCACCGTTGGGAAGATTTATAGAGTTTATGAAATTAAAAGAAAGTATAGAAATGGAGTGAAATTTAGAATACCAGCATTGTGGAAAATTTATTAAACTGATGTGGTTTTGAAGATATCGATAAGAGGAGTGAAAATTTCTTCAGTGAGAAGTTTTATAGCAGGGAAAGTAATTAAAATATCCTCGGATAACAACTTTCTAGACGTGTATAGAAGGTAAAAACATTGTTATTTTTAATTTTGCAGCCAATTATTAATTGTTTCCTTAGGTGAAAAGAATAAATAGACGGAATCACTCTAAGGCAGACTAAATTCGTTTCAAGCTTCAACCGTTGTAAAGAAAAAAGTTGAGAGGCACCATTTATCGTCGTTTAAAAAAAAGCGTTGCTCATAATATCCTTGTATGATTTTCATAGACGCCTCCACTGCTCGAATTTTTCGAATTCCCTTATCCTATCTACACTGGCTATTTGATGAGTTCGATGACGGTGTCGAAGGTGTTGTTACGATTTCGAATTGATTTAAGTGTTTTTTTCTTTTTAAACGTACCTCTTCTTCTCATGAGTTCTTTTGCTCGTCGTACGAAACCATCTTCACCGCTTGAAATTCGTATTCGTGGCTCAGCAGAGCTCAGTATGACAACAATGCTGAGTGTGCAGAAGAATATCAATAAGGGCTGCATTTTCTCTTGTTTGGCCACTTCGGTGACCGGTAAATGGCACCGTTGAGGCAATGAATTGGATGAGCTGCAGCTCTACGGCTCCGCCTTTTTGTATGCAGCGAGGGCGGGACCAGAGCCGAACATCAGTTGACGCGCACCTTCTGGAGAGGTTTTGGGCGTGTTCTGAGTGCATCTGAAGTAGTGTTGACGTGGGTGGCAGTGACGATAGTATCATCCATTTGCGGCCGTTCAGATTCTCACGCCTTCAGTGTGTTATCCAGTTAGGTGCTCAAGATGTGTTTTTGTTGATTTTTGTAGATCACGTTACCGATGAGTGGGAGGTTAGAGATTGCTTGCTTGCAAATAGTAAAGAGTCCCGAGTGGTATTTGGAATGTTCAATGGAACTCTTTCATGAAAATTTCACCATCCACTCCTTCTGCCCTTAATGGATTTCTTAATTTCTCAACCAAAATCCCTCACAAAAACCTCAGCAGGTGGTGAGGAGGTAATTTTCAGACCTTACACTGCTTCCAGAAGTCCTTCGCTACAAAGCTTGGGATAAAGTGCAATATGTTAATCGAATTCCAATCATCTTGGCGTTTAAACTAGGTGGCTTCATAAGTAAATCGTTCTTTTTGTAAATCGTTCGCGTTTTGAACAGTGCGATTTAAAAGCGGAACGTTACTTTAGACCGCATTAATTTATGCAATTGATTAAAAGCAGTCGTTGGTATGAAGCCAGGTTGACAGTGCTCTCAGATTCTATTAGTTCTCTTCTCTAAGGCTTAACAACCGCGTTAGAGTAAGAAAGAGAAGCGTTGAAACAATCGCCATTGCCCGATTTCTTAGGAAAGTATAGTGACTTTGAATCAGTTCGTAGCATCCATAAAGCTGACAGGTGCATATTTGGTTTACACAGTGATACAGTATGGCGTACCTAGGTATCAGTTCAATTTTTTTGTCGCTACCCACAATTCTAGTGCTATTCTCTGATCCTGGAGGAATTGAGGGGTTCCTTCGGAACACAGATTCGAATCAAAGAATACGTATATATTACAGGAACACTCAGTAATACCTTAGAAAAATAAAATAAACTGCTAAGGAAATGGGCCTTCCCACTACGAACATCGTTAATCTTCAGGCCTCATAAATGATTGTCATACCTGCACTCTGATTATTCATCGAGCAACATATCATAGTCTCCGTTCTACACGGCATTAGTAAAGTTTCCCCTTGTTCCTGGACTGCTGACATCGTCAATAGTCTCTTCAAGCTTCATTTACACGGAGAATGCCGCACTTTTTTGATAATGAGTATTTTTCCTGTCACTGGAAAAAAGATGAGCACGAGTAGAGAACCGGACCCTGTTCTTTATCAGCGTAACAACACAAGAAGAATTCTCCTCTCCCATTCACGTGTGACGTCATTAAGTTACAACAGACCACTTGAGAAAAAAATCCTGTGAACTGAGAAGAAAACAGCAGATGAAAAAAGCATAAACAGTGTCATAACGGCTAGTGAAATTTGTGTCAGTCAATTTTTTGCAATAACACTTCAAAAGCAATGAAGTAGAGTGGATGGTAATCCTTTTAGTATGAAGTCCATAAACAGTCAACCAATTTTCGAACCGCAATTCACATTTTTTTGTATAGAAAAAGAACCTGCCACAGAAATGCGCGTCGGGAAATTGCTACTGGAGTTGTCCGGAAAAAATCACTCCCTGTAATACAATTGGGAACGCTCCAGCACGGCTATCTCAGGACCCCAGAGAGAATCGACTCGTCCAGCATTTTACGACATTCAAGGTGAAATGGAAAATCCTCAAGCAGCAGCCGAACTAACGCCTTAAAGTTGGAGGATCTTGCCGACAATGGATGCGAAGAAACGAATCGAATGTGAGAAGTGCTGAGATCCGCACAATAAAACGTGAAGATGGGTAATATAAAAATAACATCTCGCACAAAAGTGTTTGCAAAGCTTTCTAGTCGTCGTTTTTGAAATTTGAATCTACGCAGTTCGCTTTAATCTTCTTTATGGTGTAGAAGCAACAACTATGAAAGAATCAAAATCAGCTTATTTCAGGAATATTTCACTTCTTATAAACATCTTTATATCCTATGGGTTGTTTTTTTTAATTATCACAGTGATAATGTTAACCTTTTATTCGCTGCTTGCTGCATATTTTCACGGCAGAGTACTACGTGCAATGCAACCACAATGATGCTTAGATATTTCCAAAATTCCGGCCCGTGGGTCTCTGAAGGACATGGTACTAGTATATAGAAAACTGGTTCAGAGACCGGCGAAACGAAGGACCCGCATGGTATAGTGGTGAACGCTCTACTCCCCGGAAAGGACAATAGCGCTTTCGTTCTCCACGGCGAACACCTGCGGTCCGAAGTTTGGCAAGTATCCCAGCATCGTTGTGGTTATCTCAATGATAGGTTAGAAAACGCGATCTCTTAGAAATGTCGAGCATGGGTCAGTCAGACGGAAAAAGTGAATATCTCTTAAATACATGCAGTTTCAATGAAAATTGATTGTATTCTTTCTTTGACGAGCTTACACGAGGTTGATAATGATGTTTATTTTCGGCTAACATTTCGACGTCTTCGTCTTTCTCAGAGCCGATGATCCGAGTCGATGGTCCTAAAAATTGAAAATTAATTTTTTTTCTTTCTTAGCTACCAACGTATTGTCTACAGTTAGTCCTGATTAGGTTTTCGATCGGCCGTGATCTTCTCTGACTCATAATTCCTACTGTATCTCCATTTCTTACGCCACGTCTGTTTTTTTTCTCGTTTTTTAATCCAGTCCTTGATCATCTACTGTAGTAAAAATTTTCATTGAAGGTAAGCGGAAATAAGGAAGACCTACGTGTTGTTTGTTTTCATATTCTGGGTGATTGCGTCGATTTATGAGTTTGGCTTCCGCATCATTTAGCATCATGGAGTTTTCCTGGTTTTTTCTCTTCATCTGTGCCCAAGGAACGTTATTTTGTTTAAGTTAATGGATTTGTCATGACGGCACGGTAGTTATTGATGTTGAACCGGCTTTTTTTGAACAGGAAGCATCAACTCGTAATCGCTCAGTGCCCACGCTCTCCACCGTTCTTTGATAGCCTCTAACAGGTTGTGGCTATCGTCATCCATTATTATACCCATATTTAGACATTTTTCTGGAATAGAAGACGTCATCTCGTCGTCTTTAGTGGTGCTCAAACGTTATTCTATTCGAGTGCTTCTGGTTTGAGAAATGCCTACTGTCGTGCACCGTCGCTAAAATCATCGCGGCAGCTAATAGTACGTCGTCTCCTATTTCCTTTGAGGATTCTCGCCCATCATTTTCCGTATCGAATTTCCTATGGCAACCACCAAACATCTTAACTGAATGCCTGCAAGTTGCATCATTTTGCCAGTTTCTTTTCATGTAATATGTGGTTGTAAGGACTGTAACAGCAGTGAGTAAAGCAATGAGTGGTAAATAGAAGGAAAAGAAAGAAGAAGAACGAATAACTGCGCTTTTGATAAGTTTTTCACCGAATTCGCTGAAGTTATCTAGATGACACACCAAAACACTAGCAGGTAAGA
Organism: Angiostrongylus costaricensis; assembly: GCA_900624975.1. Taxonomy (NCBI): domain Eukaryota; kingdom Metazoa; phylum Nematoda; class Chromadorea; order Rhabditida; family Metastrongylidae; genus Angiostrongylus; species Angiostrongylus costaricensis. Next base: position 19,925 of record UYYA01003913.1, read on the forward strand.
ATTGCGTGCGAAAAAAGTTTTGTAAAGGTAGACCCCTTAAGTGAAAACTACGTAGGATTACATTCGATTCATAACGCCTGGTGAAGCAGTTTGTTAGCCCTGACAGATTCTCGTTCAAGAAAATTCAGAAGATTGAACGGTTTCCGATACAATTTTTGCTACATTTTTTCAATACCTTATGGTACGATCAATTATGCCTGTGTTTTGCTTCTTTAAGGGTTGTTTATATCGGTATCTTTTCCAGGCGCTGGTATAAGCTGGTTCAAGGGAGGTCTGTCATTTTACGACTAAGTTTTCTTCAAGACAGCGGCGCCTTCTTCCATGAAGTTAGGAAGAGATTCTCTGAGGGTTTCCAGACGTCCTTTTTGAAAAAATCGAACTCTTTCTTTCTATGGAAGACTTCGCTGTGAGTTGAGCACCTCACGGTACATCCCAGTCCCACAGGTAGAAATACAGCCTAACCACAATGAGTTTGTGAACTAGAAAATAGAAGAAATTGAAAAGGTATTCTCGAAACATTTGACAAAGTGGGTTACCACGAATTGCAATAGATCGTTCGATAGCTTGGCTTTCGCTCTAAGTATGTCGTAAATGCTTTATTAATTTCATTTCTGGATTTTACCATGTCGATACATTTTATGAAGGCAATACAATACGAGAACGTCAAAGGCGTGGTACTGTAAAATTCGTGAAGCCAATGGTCTGAAGCTAATAGAAATTGGACTGTTCTGTAGCTGCCGCATTAGTTCTCATTTCAGTTTCTACGAAGTTGTTACAACACTTTTATTCGGTAACATTTTGATGCCTTCGCGTTCCACAGAGGCGGAATGGTCAAAATCGATTGTCCACGGTTCATTCTAGAAATTCTGGTGATCGTGTCAAGTCGAACCTTCGGGTGTTGTGGCTTTGGAATGAAATAACCTCACGTTGTAGTGCTGTTCTATAAAGGAACAATTTAGTAAAATTACAGCTATAAAATTATAAAAAAGCAATATAACCTCATCGAAGGAATGAATATCTGTGTACACCAATCATTCCGGCTTTGATGAGGAAGGAAATGCTGAAACGTCAGCAGAATAAAAAATTTGTGACTACCTCGTATAACGGATAAAACAGCTCTCGGCTTTGATCAACCTCTAAGGGATGCCTCATGCATTCAACTTTCTCAAGCATCGATAAAGGTGATTAAATGCATCTCTGGCCCACATATATATATATATACATACATATATATTTTCTAGTAGGGTATATACCCTACCAGAAAAGTCTGGTACCAGTTTGCCGACCTCGGAGGGATGAAAGGCTTGGCGACCCTGGGACGCAGATCGAACCCAAGTGTATTTTATGACACCTATTGCCCATGCGCTACGCGCGCCCATAACAACAACCTCGCATATACTAAATATTCCCAAAAGATAGTTATTGCTCTCGTCAAGGTTAAAAAGAAAGTCAGCGTACAAAAGTACACACTTTGTCTATAGTACGCTAGTTCGACTTCGTGGTCTGACCTAGCAAAGTCGTCCATCAGCTGGAAACAGGAAACTTTGCAGCAAACTTGTCTGGGGGATAAGAACACTGGTCTGGTACATCTGCACGCCCTTTGTTTAGGTTATATGTGCATTTAGTTGCCTTTACGACGATATGAATAAAGACGAATACCTAGGGCTTTCTAACCGGATTTTGAACAGCGTACGTTTTGTCTTTTATTAAAGGCTTTCTTAGGTTTACTGTCTGCGATGTGTCTTAAAGATTTCAGCGCTTGGGGGTTTTTTAGAGCCTTTATATGACAGTCAAAATGGAAAGCATTTGAATTAAAATGCGACAGATCCTATTTTTTTAGCTCTTTTCTAACCAGTTTAATTAACCGAACAATCAAAAATGAGACACCTACGTGTTGTCGATCTGATGGGTCCTCGTCAACTCTTTTGTCGACTCTAGTTTTTTCTTTAAATTTATTTATTCTTTTTTCTTTCAGTTTCCATTCAATAGTACCCCGAGCAGCTAAAAATTTTTCCAAATATCCTCGTAAATCATTCAATATCCTCAATTTTTTCAAATATCCTCACCATTATGTTACTTTCGAATATTTGAACTACCAGAAAATAGTTTCTGTAAAAGCTAGTCGATCAGCTTTCCTTTCATTTCTTTTGATTTCAGTGCGTCTTTTTAACTCGCTCTTAATATTCTTTTATTCCGGCCGTTTAAATGTCCAGATAAGTGCCACGACCGACTTTCTATTAACCTCTGCATTGATCAAGTGATTTTCTTCGTATTTTTGTTGAGCAAACGCGAGTAAAACTAAGTAGTGGAAACCTCATAGGAAACGGCTCTGAGGAAGGCGAAATCCGCCGAAACGTCAGCTTAATCGTGAACAAAGAATAATAACACCTCGCGTTTGCTCAACAAAAATACGAAGAAAATCCAGATAAGTGTTACCTCAATGACGGCGAGTATTATCGTTAAAGTTCGTTCCCATCTTATAATTTCACCACGGTAGGGTCCATACGGTTCAGTCAGGAGACGCGTGTAACGCAATGGTTAGAGGTGTCCTACAATACAAATAGCTTCTAACCTTTCGCCCGTAGTACACCAAGCCCTCCATCCTTTCGGGGTCGACAGATTCGTGCCAGCCTTCTCTCTGGGAGGAAAACGGCGCTGACTCGGTGCATCGATAGGCCACTGCCAGCAATTCTAAAGGCTAGATATGCATTCAATCACGTCTTACAATGCGTAATTGAGAAGAATGCACGATGCAGCTCTTATATAGATTCTATCGAATCATGTTCTACAAATTGCTTCCCAGATAGGGTTTTGTAGGAGTTGATCGGGTTTGCAAGACTTTCTTAGCTTCATTATGAAAATTTTCGGTAACATGGCGGATATCTCGGCTTGAAAAGCACCAAGAAATTGATTCTATACAACTTCAATGGTTGCTGATGGCGCTGATCGATAGAACTAGCTGAGAGACAGGCGAAACGAAGGACCCGCATGGTGTGGTGGTGAACGCGTTACTCTCCGGAAAGGACAACAGCGGGTTCGTTCCCCACCGCAGACACCAGAGATCCGGAGTTCTGCAAATATCTCAGCAATCTTTTAGTTGTATTTCGTTTAATACCTTGCCATAAAAGTCATAGAAGGCAGAAAATAAGAAGTCAAATATCATTTCAATAGTCACCGAACAAGGCATGATCGTATTTCAGAAAATGCTCTTAAAATTTAAAATGAATTAAAAGAGCAAAGGAATTTTTTAGAAGGAAATAATGTTTTAGATTAAGCACTTTTTGAATCACGCTAAGAGGAAAGCGCAGAATGTCTTGTTAAGCTAAGGATCATCTAGAGAAATATTACTGGAAATGAAGGCAAAGAAAGCCAACAACTCGAAAGGCCGACTTTCTATAAACCTCGGCATAGGTAGTTGATATATTTATTTATGTGATCTTATAAACTGATCTTCATAAGCTGACGCGTGGTTGGTACAGATCTTCGTTGTCGTTGTCGTTGCTTTTGATGTTATTGATCGATGGCTGACGTTTCGGCGACTTCGCCATCCTCAGAGCCTGGACATACTTTATGTTAGAATACTTTTTATTATTCGGTGGAAAACAAGGTTAAAGTGTTAATGAAGATCAAACCTTCAAATAGACGCCATACTGAACAGAAAGGCCACTCACCGCGATGTTGCGTGCGGGACTGGCCCACACGTAGTTCACGCGAGCAAGACACGCCCCGGGGTCAAAATATCATTTTGAAATAGGGCGCCAGGTCACGGGTGATAGTGAGGTATTCGTCCTTCCGGTTCATCTTTGGATTTTTGAAATTTATCCAAAACTCCTCAAGAGTTTTGCGTGTTGATGTTTTCGATTCCTGCGCTAGGATCCGCACATTCACTTCAAAATCATCGCCGTTGCGCTTTTGTGCTCTATGCGTACCTAGAGGGGTGTTTAAACGGATTTTAACTTTCCCGTCTAGATGTTCTTTTATGCGGACACAAAGTGGTCTACCCGTTTCCTCGATATATTCCTCGCCGCATGCATTGCATGAGATCAAGTATGTTATACCTAAACTCATGCAATCCCCGTCTCTCCCGTTAGGACAGATCATACAGTTTTCTGAGCTGCACAAACGATCATATAGACGGTTTCGAACTAACTGGCGGCGTAGGGTATTGGGTGAGATGTCAATAATCGTTACATAATTTTCAGGACCACTTTTTCTTAAGCACTCTTTAATGGCGTGACTTACTTCATTTGATATGAAGGGCAGCTTAAAGGGGATCCTACTTTCGTCTGAAATATTATTTTGAGAAACTACCCAACGTTTTCTTCCAACCCGAGTGGTTTCTACTTCGTAGCCATTGGAAATGGCAATTTTTCGTGCCAGGTTTTGCGATTCCTTTCTTTCCTCTTCTCCTGTACACACATTTTTAGCCGTACGATACATATTGTACCAACCTCGTGTCAGCTTAAGAAGATCAGTTTATAAGATCACATAAATAAAAGCCAACAACCTTGTTTTGCAATAGAGTAAGGATAGGATTTCCTAGAAACAGAGAACTCTTCAAACTCAAGCAGTTGAAGAGCGGTGATAATCACCATCTCATTATCAACTTCATTTTGGTAGATTTTCACTCCATAGAGGTGATTTGGGGTGGCAAAACGCATATCTAACTAGACTTCAATTAATACTAACTTGTATTCTTTAATATTGATTATAAGATAGAGCTTTACATTAATAAGGAGAACATGTCTATAGTATAGTCGTCGATCGATTATTGACGAAATGACTAAAGAATGATACTTTTAGTATCTACTTGTATACCTGAACGGCCCGCCCGCACTAGTTGTGCGAGCTCCAGCAAATTCTCTATTTTTCGGAGTTTGGCAGGTTTCCACTGTGGTTTCCTGGAGTCCCGAGGTCAGCTTAGCCAAATTCTGCCACCACCACCACAGGTAGATGCAACGCTTGTAGATCAGTGGAAGATTTCCCATCATACGACTAGTTTGATACCAGGTCAGTGATGGATCCTGGTGTCGGCTTACTCTTAGCTGAGCCCCCTGTTGGAAACGTCGGTCTCTCTCTCAGCTTGGAAGACCCTTCCCGGAGGATGAATTCCCTCGCTCTACAACGTAGCTCGACACCGAGGAATACCTCTAAGCCACGATGAGGCGGTAAACCGTTGGGAGGACACCTTTAGAGGTGTCTAAAAACAAACGACGTATTTTTAAGCTGAAGTTAACACTAACTCATGCTGTAGTTTGAAAAATTAAAGAGTCCTTATTTTTTCTTGCAAGTAATAAAAGTTATATTTCTTTTGTTATTTTTTTCCATCTGTAATCCTTTCATCTTTCGTTTCCTTCCCCAATTCATTTGGACTATTGCCGTATTCATTTTTTCCCTTTATTGACTTATTCTTTTATTCGCTTAAACAAACTATTTGGCCAATGCTTTATCCATCCTCGTTTATTCCTCATTTATTCGCTTAATTCGTACGTCACTTTTTCTATTTTTTTTCATGTTTTCTCCGGTATTTCACCTTCATCCAATACATTACTTACTTATCGATTTTCTGGGCAGTCCAGGAATCATGTACGCATTCGTTTTTCTTGTGAACAAAATACTTTGTTAGTAATGTATGGTAATTACATACATTACGAGAACTTTATTACAATGCAATAACACAGCGTAATATTAATGAAAAAAATTGAAAAACAATGGATGTGACAAAATTCGGATTCCACCGGCACGGTAACGAATCCTACATTTAGCCTCTCGGTGGCAAAACGGACGATGCAGCAAGTTGAATTTCTGAAAAGCTAAACCTTCTACTTTTAGCTAATTTGCTCGTCTTTGCAATGTCTCCGGTGAAGAAAGTGCTCATTTCTTAATTGTTTTTGTTTTTCTTCTCTGTGCGTTAATTCTCCTTATACGGAAATTTAAATTACTATGTCCGTTAGCCAATTAATTTCTCGTGTTGTCTAAAGGCTTCTTTTACAATTGAAACCATAGAAACCATAGAATGGCTTATTTTCTACATTCATTAGCAAAATTTTCCTACTGAAACAATGTTCTCAAAAGAAAATGAACTCAAGGCTAAAAACTAGAAAAGATCAACTTAAACAATCATTTTCATAAATTTCAGGTGCCAACAGAGAAATTGGCGAAATCGCAATTCATGAAAGTGTTTTCTATTCTTCTTTAAACTTCAGAACGACGTTGTGTGCACTGAAGCAGCGAATTCCTTCTCGAGCAGTTTGATCGTCTCTACGACGATCAACACGACGTCATTGTTGAAGAAGTCATCGGAACCAGGTCAATTACAGTAAACCGATAAAAAAATGGTTATTTAGACTGTTTCTAATAATTTTGACAGTAGTTAGCATTTATGCACGTACGGTTTTTTCTTGATTTTATGATTTTTTTGGGTATGGTAGAAGAAAAAAAAATGATTAACGATAAAATGGTAAATGAACGACTTTAAGATAATCGTCGATGATCTCAGATAAAATTCATTCATTGGTTGTTAAGTGTTCGTCTAGCACACCATCACTGAAAATCGAATAGCTGGTTGGCATTAAAAAGGATAAAGTGTTCGCTGTTGATTAATGCTTAAGTAGTGCACCATGTATTCCACTTAACCAACCATCGGCGCCTTTTCTCGCGGCTAGCCCGTCCGATTACGCGCAATTTTTCGTCGGCTGCCGACTTCCTGGTTTTTTCACATTAAAAAAATATTTTCCCAAAAAATGGATGACTTCAAGGGTTTTGAACATGAAACTTTGTAGAATAGTGGCTTTGCTCTGTCGTGCATGAGTGCGAAATAGGCCACTGTTTACTGTGTGTTACTGTGGTCCATAAGGGCGCGTGTGGTGCAGTAGTCGGGGGCGCGCTGCAACACACACGTGGAATTGGTTCCCGTGTCCAAGATCCACCAAGTCCTGCATCCTTCCTGGGTTGGCAAATTCGTATCAAACTTGTCCGGCAGGACAGCAGCACTGGCTCGATACATCGGTATGCTACGGCAAGTCATTGCAAAGGCCAGATATGCATTCAATCACCTGCGCAGACAGCTTTATCCTTTAGCTTTTAGTATGGCCAATATTATAAATGCATTGCATTGCTGTCGGCATTTAGAACTATTTTGCAGTTTATATTGAGTTTAGGTATTTTCATATTCGTGCATCCTATACAATAACCATAACCGATTAAAATGGAGCAACAATAAATTGTGAGTCAAACTGCCGGACAATGAACTTTTCCGAGAAGAGGTTTTTTGTAAATCACTAACTGTAAAAAATAGACTTTCTCGTCTTTCCCATTTTCAGCTGGGGATTTTATTACTTATCGAGTAAGCATACATAGCGCTGCAAGAAACTCTTGTACTCACTAAACTGCGTACGGACACTATGGTGCCTTTTGTCGTTTGGTCGAAATCGCTATGGACGATGGAGTAACCATGCGGGGTGGAATGTATTAAAGGTGATCGCGTGCACATTTGACTTATACATTGATTGCCGGAGGCTTAGCAATCTATCAAGTCATTCCTGGTATCCTCACAGACAATTCTCGTACCGATTTGAGGAACCTGGAGAGATGATAATCTTGGTGAACGGGCGCGGAATCGAAGCAACGACGACATGTGTATTACAAGGCACCTCCAACAATTGCTCTACATGTGCCTCTTATTTGCAATGCTCAAACTTAATCGTCTCGTAATACACGTCAATAGAACCTCTGTTAGTGGAGTAACATTACAGTTCATGTTGCGCTGTATTATTCATCGCTATGATGATAGCACGGCGCGTGTGGCGCAGGGGTTGGAGAAGCCACTACGACATAGACGGGAAATCGACCCCTGCGCCTATGGCTCATTAAGCCTTCCATCCCTCCGGAAACGACAAATTGGTGCCAGACTTGTCTGGGAAGATAGCAGCACTGGCTCGATGTATCGTTAGGCTACCGTGAGTCATTCTAAAGGCCAGATATGCATTCCATCACCTCCAACAATACTTAATGAAGTCGAGAGCATGGCGCATCCCTCCAAGAGTTGATCAACCTCGAGAACTTTATCCTTTTTTGTGATGACAGCAGCTCCAGAAAAACCTGGGGAAACGTCGAGAAAGACAACTATAGATCTTCGTACAGGTCGGTATAATGCACTTACCAAAACATCTTAGATGTTGTTTGGTGTAAAAAGCTGATTTCCATCACCATCGTGCCATATAAGTGAATATTTTTGCTGTTGTTATTGTTTATACGGCAATGTAGCGTATGGCTGATCCCGTTAGTGATGTGCCATGAATACGATTCCTTTTGTAACATCACAAGGGTGGTCGTATGCACACGACTTGCAAAGGACAAACGATGAATTGAGGCAATGTTCCTTTTTTTCCCAAACAAGTGTGGTAACACTTACCCAACCTGATTAGAGGTTTGTTTAGCTGAGGCATAAGAATTAACTAAATACAATGTGAGTGCTGCACTGCAGCACTAGCCACTGCACTACACGGCTCCTTAGACGAATCTTATAGATAAAAAAGATGGCTAAATGTATATTCTTGAACGATTTTCAGTGAGTGAAAATGAAATTACGGCATTTTTTCCGCCACCATCATCATTTCAACGTCAACGACTTCTTATTATAATCAACCTGTTATTGTTGGTGATCACTGGTGTGACATGGTTCCTTGGCTTACGTGCGCTTTTACATCGACGTTTACCAACGAAGGTGAGCGAATTTTCGACTATTGTGAAGTACCACCAACTAAACCACATCGGAAACATAAATTCGCAGAGATCTTTAAAAAAAACTATTTAAGAAATTTATTTAACAGCATGAAAAGTGGGCAAAACTGTTAGAACATCCTGAAATTTTGTTCAAAGTGCAACATTATAATTTTTCTAAACTCAGTTAAGACACAGACACGAGTCATAAGAAGTTCTTAGAGCTAAAGTAAGCAACAGTTTGGTTTAATACCAAGTTAATACCAAGCTATTTTTTACACATGATGGATGTCCTTAACGTGATGCAGAGGTGCTCTGTATCGATTTTAATGAATGTCGAATTATTAACAAGAAAAGGTTCACATAAATCACTGCCGCTCTTGCATTTACGAGATATAAAGAATAAAGGACAAAGCTCACAACGTTGATCAATCCCTGGATATCCCATAAGATATCTCATATTTTGCGAATAAAAATGGAATAGCGTGACCTACTGAAAAAGGATCCTCCTAACGGTTTACAGCTATATCGTGGCTTGGAGGTATTCCTGGGAGTAGGGCTGCGATGTACAGCAGGGGATTAATCCCATCGGAAACGCCTCCTGTGCTGAGAAAGAGCCTGGCGTTACCATCGGTAAGCTCAGCTAAGAGTAAGCCAATACCAGGATTCGCCACGGTCCTGGTGTGAAACTGGTCGGCATGGTGGCAAATCTCCCTCTGTTCCACAAGGGCGGCGAGTGCCTGTGGTAGTGACGACTTGCGGCAGACTTTGGTAAGGCTAGTCTCGGTACTCCAGAGAACCACAATCGTTGAACCAGCACAACTTCGACGAAATGAAAATTATGCTGAGACCCGCATATCCAGTGATGAGGGGCCATCCACATATCGAAATATCCAAGCATTAAGAAAGCATATCTTCCATCTAAGGTACAACTTAGTTTTCCCTAAGGATAAGTGATAATTTGTTGTAACATCATGCTAACTTTTACAACGTTTTTCCATCTTGTGGTCAGTGGCGATTTCTCACCTTCGTAGATCGAGTAAAGGTTGTACTGATACATGTGTGCTAAGATCTTACAAAAAGCTTTTGTTGTGGCTAACATCCGCACTTTCGAATTCTTCAAAGCATTAATCACGAAAACGTTTCTTAGTGCTGAAAATCAACACTTGACAGAAATTCAATTTAGCGTTTCTAATGGTAGATCCGACTGTTCACACCACCAGTTATTTTTTGTAAATTGGGCCTACATGGTCGCTTTCAGGCGAATCGGGCGGAGTAGAATGCCACACAGACTACACTTGGAAGTTCCATTTTTATGCAGAGTGGTTCTTGACTGATTGTTCGCTCACGACTTTCGTATCGTATTCAAATTCAGTAGACTCTATTCGAATGCGAAGATTTACACCTCAAGAAACAAAAATTGCTGTTAACACTAGGATCGAATCCATGTGGTTGTGAGGAAGGCGAAGGGGCCAAAACGTTAGCCATAAAAAGATTTGGTTGAAAATCACAACACTCAGTAAAAAATTTTCTCATATTCTTCATATTTGAAAGTGTAGTGCAGAATCTCATCATATTTCACGTATTCTAATTTTTGTTGCCCAGCACAACTCGTTTCTCTTTCGCCAACGCTTTCTTAATTTATCATTCCATCAGAAAAAAGAGATTTGGCAGAAGAACGAGAAATGTTTTACCCACTAACCATGGCCACCCACTACTTATGCATTCATTTAAAGAAGTGAAACGACTTGTTGTCGTCCTTCGTTCATCATATGAGGGGCGATGAGGGCTCTCCACAATAGAGGAAACTGTGAAGTTAGGCACTGGAAAGCATCTTTTAAAAGGTATTGGTTGTCATGCAGGCCTGAAAACAGTTTTTATGATATTTGCATAGTTATTATCAGCGTTACTGTCACATTTAAATTTATAAATCAGTTTCACCTCCAGTTTTGAAAACTGGATTACGGTAATTGGATGTCTAACTACTCCAAAATTTGCGTTACAGTTTCCCTTCAAGACTTCTCAAAAACAAGTTCCGAAGAAACTATAGTCGTGGCCATTTTCCAACTGAAGCCAATAAAACTAAAAAAGGTCTGATACCCAAGATATGGTTCACAACTGGGCCGCCGGCCCTTCTGAATGTTTAATGAGCGATTTAGGAAGTATTTGGTCCTTCATATTGCTAAGTAAGGTCGCGTCATTAACCCTTAGAGCTCTATTACCCATTTGTATAACACTAGAACAGTTGGATACTTTGACAGCCTCTCTCAATCAAGTCGTGAGGACCACAGTAATTTTTTGATTTGTATTTTCTACATAAAAGGATGAAACATTTGATGTTGATCGAACATCGACAAATGCACCATAGCATCTACTTCATCAAGCATCGCAGAGGCGGTTTAAGGCATCCGTCTATCTGGCCCATAGATGGACATGCGGTAATCTGTCGATGTATCAAACCAATTTCGAGTTTTATTCACTGTATAGTCTTTGTTTTATGGCAGAATATAATGTGAAATATAGTCAGAAAGAGGCTGAGATATGAGTAAAACTTGCAACCTCAGTTAGGCTTCGAACCTGTGATTGCTCTTTCTTTGTTATCCACTAAATCAATCGAGGTCCTTGCTTTGCCCATCTTTAGGCCAATTTCTTGCTCTGTTAGTGCTATCAGCAATCATCAGTCAACGGAAATAATCTGAGAAGAAAGAGCCAGCATTGGACACAGTTAAATAAAAAAGTGGTCAAAGTTACAATTTTTAGCTTTTATTCATTGCTCATTCTTTATTCACGGCAGATTATGATGTGAAATACAGTCACAATGATGTTGGGATTTAAAAAGAGCCTCGGTTGATATGGTACTTAGTGCGCGAACACCGGATAAGGGTAATCGAGCATACGAAACCCAACTGAGGTTTTCGTTTTTGGTCATAACTAAACTCTTATGGCTGAAGCAATTAAATTTTTTCATTCTCCTATACAAGCCCGTCACCAATTTGGCAACCCTTGAGGTGTGGAAAGCTTGGGGGTCTCGGGACACGGGATTTAATCAGTGACCGATCAACTGTATACCGTAAACCATCTCTACTAACCACTGCGTTACACGTGCTCTATTTGTTGCATAAAGCGAAGCATTTACATGAAAATGGTATGATCTCATCAGGCAGATAATGGTGGTCCTCTAACGACAAGGCAGTATTTCACTCTACTATCCAGAAATGGCGCACATATAATTCTCAAAAATTCGTTAGTAATTTTATATATCGACAAAAGCTCTAAAGCCTTTAAAAAGCTTTGGAGCTTTAAAAGCTGTGGGCGTTGATCAATCCCTGAGGGATACGCCATGCATTCCACTTCATTAAGCATCGTATGAAGTGATTAAATGCATATCTGGCCTTTAGAATGACTCACGGTGGCCTACCGATGTATCAAGCCAGTGCTGCTATTCTCGCAGATAAGTCTGGCACCAATTTACCGATTTCGGAGAGATGGAAGGATTGGTGAACCCGGGGACCGATTCGTGGTGGTGCGCATTGCAAGGCGCCTCCGACAACTGCGCTACACGAGCTCATTATAGATCAACTGACTATAAAATTCAAACATCGTTTTTCTGATATTTTGCTAACTCCTGACCTTATCTCCAACCTTTTTATCTCACAGCTAGTGCTTCTGATTTTTTCTTTCTTGTCAACTATGTTGTAATTTAGCAAACATTAGTAGCTCTACAGTTCTGAAATAAATCTCGAAAAGAAATTGAGTTTAAAAAACCGATAAAACAACAGAAATGTGAAAATGAGTGGAGAGAGGGAACATTGATGGTGTTATTTTAATTGGAAATCGATTCTACACGAATTGAGCTGAAAGCAAGTTTTTTTAAAGTTCTCCTTGTAGTTGGCTACAGCGTTTCAAAACCATACTTTTCTGTTACTTAGTTTGTTGCAACTAAACGTACAAAACGGCTTAGATATCTCGAGATGATATTTGAAAACAAACCTCCCACTAACTTTGATCTATTCTGGCGAAATTAAAACAAAGTAATGATGTTGATAAGCAAGAATCACAACTACTAAGTGGATATTGGCTGTTATAATTTCTTTGGAAGTTGTATTTTGTGCTTTCTTCCAAAAGTTTTGGTCAATCCATAGGGTACCATAGAGTGTTTAGGCGAAAATTAATGTCCACCATAACATGGTAACATGGCGTAGCTCTGATAGCAGCGCCCAGGTTAGTGTTAGCGCTAGTATCTTTCAAAGATTCCACATTAACGAAAGGTTAGCACTTTTCGTTTTTGTAAACGATTTCCTGTGTGGATCCTATGGAGATTGGCAGTGATTTGATTAGGTATCAGTCAGAATTCTTTTACTGGTTTGCTCTTAGCTAGGCTTCACAGATCGAAATCCTTCTCAGTATGGTGATCCTATTCATGAAAAATCATAGTTTAGCATCGGGGCACATATCCAGACAAAAATTTTTATTAAATAAGTCAACAAATGTTAAAATGTTTATTTATGCTTTTCAGAAGTGGATATGGAATGTTACTGTTGTGCCACTTGATACAAAAATGTATTTACTGTTTATACTGAACAGGAAACCACTTCCAAATGCTGCTAGTTGGTTCCTAGAAAAAAGATTTAAGTTGTGGAAGACATTTTAACCGAGGAATTACTAGTGGCGTTCATGTTCGATATTGAAGTCATTAGGTGACGAAACAGCTATTGTTTCTTATCGTCCTTAACTGTGTTTCTGTCTGGTCCTGGTAATTATATGAAGCATCCAAAAAACAGAAGTGTTTGTAACTGCCACGACCGACTTTCTATTAACCTTCGCATTGTTCAAGTGATTTTGTTCGTATTTTTGTTGAGCAAACGCGAGGTGTTATTATTCTTTGTTCACGATTAAGCTGACGTTTCGGCGGATTTCGCCTTCTTCAGAGCCTGGAAAGGTCAAGTTAATAGCAATCCACTCGGCCAGGCGCCTCCATAACCAAACAAAGAAACCCCAAACCAAGATTTCAATCACTTTGAACACAGCTTTGCACACTCACCGCTTTCTATGAGGTTTCCACTAAGTATGTCACGTAGAGACCAACCGCACAGAAATCACGTGGAAGTATAATGTGCCCCTCACATCAGAAAAGCAGTTTTATATACTGCCCTATATCACGCGTGATAATGAGGCATTCTTCCCTGCGGTTCATTTTCGGATTTCTGGAATTAATCCAGAGTGCCTCGAGAGTTTTTCGCGCCTGTGTTCTTGATTCGTATGCGAGGATCGTGACACATACTTCGAAGTCGTCCCCGTTATAGAAGTGTTTGTTCTATGGTTTGATACACTATGCCTTGCTTTCTGTCCAGAATATCTGTTTGTCCTTGGCTAATATTTCCGCAAATTTTTAAAATCAACTTCTCACCTCTTTCACACGTCTTGACAGTCACACTGATCCGTAACTCACTTTAGTAAACCTTTCGACGGTAGATTTCTACGTCGAAAGTCCAATTTTTATTAGTAACGATTTAAGGAAATATCTTCCGATTAACCTGTAAATCAATGCACGAGCTACTTATCTTGGAGATTTCGTGAAGTTTTATAGAGACTAAATGTTGTGAAGAGGAAAGCTGTAACAAATAAATGTTGCTCAGCAACTTTTTTCGGCTTAGTGTTCCGTTGAACGAATTAAGAATGACCAGTAGTCATAGCCAAAGTTCACTGAAAGTCGATCGTCCTTTCTGGTCGTCTTTTCCCTTAGGAGACTTATTATCTGTTCTCTAAGCTCAAATGCCTTTCTCCATTCATCAACACCCATATGGAATCTACAATGTTTCACGGTTGTCTAAGCATCTTCTAATTTTTTCATAAAACATATAAGAACGTTTTTCTTTTGGATTTCGCGGTATTTATAACCTTTTCCACACTTTCGCTTCGATTTAAGTTTTTTTGAAATGATTTTTTATTTGGTATACTTAACTATTTTTTGTTGAATCAGGGTTTTCTATAAAATAATTGCGAACATTTTCCTGGTTCGGCTAATATCTTGGAGTCTTTTTAAATATTTATTTGTCCTGTCTTCTCACTATTCATTTTAACGGTTTACCACCTCGTTTTGGCTGGTAGAGTCCCCGTGTGTCGGGTTGCAGTGTACAGCAGGTTCGTGCTTCCAGCAGGGCCTCCAAAGCTGAGAAGAACTCCGACGTTTACATCCGGAAGATTAGCTAACAGTAAGCCAATACCTGGAATCACCACCGTCCTGGTATCAAGCTAGTCGCATGGTGGCAAATCTGGCTCTAATTCACAAAGGCGGCGAGTGCCTGGAGTAGTGACATCCTGAGGAACCTTCGGATAGACTGTCCTTAGCACATCACAGAACCGCAGTAGAGAAACCAGCAGATGTAAATTATGCCTTGCCTCGCACAACCAGTGAAGAAGACCCATCCATGTATTTAAGTATTTTCTTATTGTTTTTCGTTGTTACCATTTTTGCTTTTGTTGTTTCTGTTTTCATTATTATTTTGGATTACTACTTTTTTATTAGAGGTGGAGATAGAGCAGTGATAGTTATGCCAGTCAGATAGGAAATTGGTACCAAACTCGTCCGCGAAAAGTTCTTTCTCTGCAAACTAGAAGCTCTGAGACCGTTGTGGGTGATGGAGGCAAGGAAACGAATCGAATGCGAGAAGTACTGGGATCCGCGCAGTAGATATGAATGATTGGTGAAAAATAAAAAAAATTCTTTTGTTTCGCACTAGATTTTTTCACATTTGCTATGAAAATCGTCGCATTTTCTGTATTCTATTCGTTTCTTCGACTCTATTACCAGTAAAGATCTTCGAAGTTCTCATGCGTGGGTTCGGCTGCTGCTCGAGGAATTTTTTCTTTATTAGTGCCGTTAGGTGTTAGTTGAATCAATTCTATCCGGTATCCAAGGATGGTTGGCCTAGAGCGTTCCTACTTCTACTGCGGAGAGTGAAGTATTTATTCTAAGACAAGTCTAGCACCAAATTGCCGACTCCAGAGGGTGAAAGGGTTGCTGGGCACATGCGGGTAGCCACAATCGTGATCTTAATAAACGGTATCCCTATCACTACGCTACCCGCCCCTATTATTCCTAATTACCTGTATGTTTTCATAACACTCCACGTGCTTCCTAATATTGCTAAGTTAACACTAGGTTGATAAAGAAGATTTATTCGGTTTTCGTCTTCTTCAGAGCCGATGATCTGAGTCGACGTCCACAGTCGTTCGTCTCCTCAATATGGTGCCTTCGTAGTCGTATTGAGTCTAATCTTTTTCGTAATACTTAGTGCTTTATACTCTACGTACTACTTAATACTCTAGATACTTTTCAAATCATCAACATAACAAAACAAATCTTGTCAAAATTATCACTCATCAATGTATCGATGATAGAAAAAAAGAAACACTGGAGCCCATTCCTTGTGATAGAGTATTCGAGCAACTAACTGTAATCCATAAAAGAAATAGTGGAACGAGAAATCAGGAAGATTTACAGGACGTTCTCTTTTTTATTTTTCTGAAAGCTTCCTTTGCTATTTGAAACCCTATAAAGAGAGATCGTATAATTCATATAATTGCTATAGATACTATAGCTCTTGCTATTGCTAAGATATCATAGGATACCGATTCCCACTGAAGTTCTTTACCTCGGCGATGATAATAGAAAATAAAAAGGAGCTACAGAAAATTCTTCCCAAACTTGAATTCTTCGCAAAAATAATCGTTATAAGGTAGAAGAGTAGTTATAGGCAGAATAGAATAGATAATTTAGTAAAAATAGGCAGTATAAAAGTTCTGCGTTATAATCTTTTTTAATTCTTATGGGCGAAGCTTTTGTGTTGAGAGCCTTAGTAAGCGATTATTTCAAGAGTAAAATTACCATGCGAATTACAAACATAGGAACTGCAAACCTCAAAAAACAGAAGTCACCGGCTATAGTTAGGCATATTTTGCTCTTCATCCGATTTCGCTTCAAATCAGCAAGCAATCAATATCTATACTGAACATTGCTGATTTCCTATATGTAAATATCTTCGACAAGGGATAGCAAAAATCGCCGAATGATCTACACCCTATGAAAATAAGCCAATAAATCTAATGTATTTAAAATATTTAAGGCTGGGAAAGGGAGCAGATTTACTAATAGAAATATTGGAAAAGACTTTGAATTCCGTTTTTTACACATTTTAGCCCTTTTTACTAATTATCTATTCCGTTCCACAAAATCTTCAATCAATCGTCGAATTGTTTTCAGATGATAGACCACAGATCTCATAGTTCTAAAACAAAACGAGCACCCTTACGTCTTCGTATACTTCATGTAAGCTCTTTTCAACATGCTTGACATATCTTCAGCAAGAAAACGAACAGAAATAAACATTATTGACAATATAACTCGTTTGAAATGCTGAGATACCTGCAAAACTCCGGACCACAGGTGTATGCAGTGGGGAACGAACACGCGCTGTTGTCCTTACCGGGGAGCAGCGCACTTCACCACTACACCATCCATACGAGTTATATTTCACAACATACCCTGCCATTAAGAAGAAAAAGGCAGTAAATAAAAGAGTTAAGATTATTGACAATTTTTTAATAATTAGTTTGAAGTGTCATAAAAGTGTAGACCGCCAGGTTGGTGCTCCCTTTTAAGTAAAACGTCAAAAGGATAAAGGATAAATTTCTTGGCATCGATCAATCCCTGAGGGATGCGCCGTGCATTCGACTTCATTAATCATCGTTTGAGGGTGATTAAATACATATCTGGTCTTTACAATGACTCGCGGTGGCATATCGATGTAACGGGCCAGTACTGCTATCCTCCCGAAGAAGTCTGGTACCAATTTGCCGACCCCATAAGGATGGAAAGCTTGGCCAGCCATGGGCACGGGAATCGACTACATGTGCGTCGCAGTGGCCCTCCAACCACTGCGCCACACGCGCCCCCTAAGTAAAACGTTAGTTTGATAAAATGGGTATGGATTTCATAATAACTCAAAAGGCTGACTCTCTGTAAACCTGGCATTTGTTTATTATTTATATGGCCAGTCATCACATCTACCGCGTGGGTCCCAGCACTTCTTGCATTCGATTCACATTTCTCGCGTTTAATATCCACAGTGGTCTCCGAAAATTTCGCATGTGAAATCAGCTGATGTTTGAGGATTTTGTCTTCTTTATGAGCGCTGTAGAATGCTGGTCGAGTTAATTCTGTTTGCAATCTTGGAGAAAGCTGGGTTAAGGGGTTCCCACCTGGACTGGAAGAGAGCGGCGAGGATTGAACTAGCGCTTCTGCTTTCTTTTAGACGGCATCACTAATCACTCCGCTTTTCCCGTCCCGACCTCGGCATTAATAAGCAGCACATGTAATTCCTACGAAATATTCCTATTGTAACAGTTTCCAGGATCGACTTTCTACTAACCTCTCCATAGGATTATAAATTCGTCGTTTTCTTTCTCAGCAATCACGAGGTTGTTGAACAGCGTACGTTTACTTCCATACAATAACACACATGCAACACAACCGTAGCTGACGTTTCGGCAAAATCGCCTTTTTCAAAGCCTGGAATGATGCACTAATACGCAACTTACTAGGTCAAAAGCTTCAACAGCACAAACAGAAAGATGGAAATCTGAACGATAATTACACGATCACCGGATTCTCGAAAAACCCACCTCTTTTTTCACCTGTCTTCCACCGTGGAAAAACAGGCGCTCAGAGTCGCATATGGTTGACGACTGCACCTTCCATCATCAAAAGCAACTCTGACATGATGGCCTAGATCACGTGTTATCTATGGACATTCTTCCCTACTATTAATTCTCAGGTTCTTGGCATTCTGCCCATTTCGCCAGGATTCAATATTCGCTACTTATAAATTCGTCGTTTTCTTTCTCCGCAATGGCGAGGTTGCTAAACAGCACACGCTTACTTCCATACAATAACACACATACAACACAATCGTAGCTGACGTTCCAGCAGTGTCGCCTTCTTCAGAGCCGGTTTTTACGTGCCTTCCACTGAAGAAGAGCCGCTAATCAGCGTCGCATGTGGTTGACGACTAGAGTCGCGTTCGTTGCCCAGCGCAGTCACCTGCGATCTGGATTTTTGCAAATATCTCAGCATCATTGTGCTTGTATTTCGTATTACGCATTATACGATAGAAGAAATTTATAGTAGGCCGCAAATAAAATGTTAGCATTAAACGAAGAATTACTAGGAATCGTTCGAAATAGGATAGAATGAACAGCAGTACAAAATCTTAACGAAGATAACAGGACGTCGTTTGTTCTGATTCTACCGAAAACTGAATAACAAATCAAAAACGGCGAATGTTGATTAAAGTGCCTTACGAATTAGAAAATATCTGATAGTTACACAAAAAACCTTCCATTTCATAGTTCTCTCTTCTTTTTCCTTTTAAGGGAGCGGATAGCGCAGTGGTAGTGATCCCGGTCATCAAGAGCACTGTACTGCTTCGATCCTTTTCCAGGATCATCAAGTTTCATCCTTCTAGGGTCGGAAAATTGCTAGCTGGCTTGGCCGAAGAAAATCACTCTTTGCACTCCAACTGGGAACGCTCAAGCTTGGTTTTCTCAAGGCACCAGTGAGAATCGACTCGAGCAACATTCAACGACATTCACGGTGATAGGAAATTCTTCACGCAGCAGACGAAGCCAAACGTAAAAGTTGGAAGACCTTAGTGGATGATGGATCCGAGAAAAGGAATCGAATGTGGGAAGTGTTGGGATCAACACAGTAGATTTGAGCACGGGTCGTATAAAATAAAATAAATTTCAAAATTTTTTTCTTCTCTCTCTTCAAGATTCTTTTATTTTAGCCAGTCGATTCGTTTTCATCAACACCGCCTTTCATATCGGGAAAGATGTCAGCAATCAAAATGAAGTTCAACAATTTACCATCATTTGGCAAAAGATCTGGAAGGTATGATCTGCTAAAGATCTGCTGTTATTATCCTCCTAGATTATCAAAAGCATATAGTTAATATCTACTATTAAACTCCTTTAGATTTACAGTCCCTAATAGATTCAACCTTATAGAGGCCGGCATTTATTTCGTAGCGGTGTGAAAAAGCGGCGCACTGCTGAGGTCTATCTCCACTCAGAGTTCTCAAACGTTAAACGATAACGTCTGTCATTTCCATTAGGAAACCCATTTAAAAGTTAGTCACTGCTACCCCGACAACGGAATAGACACTGTGTCCTAACTTTTTATTTACTGTTTATTCGTTTTTTATAAAAGAATACAATGTGAAACGAAGCCGAGGCATGCTGAGATCTTAACAGAGCAAAATTTGGAACCTCAGTTTGGTCTCAAACTCGCAATTTCCCTTTCCAAGGGCTCATGTATTATCCACCCTGGCAACCTAGGCTCCTCCTTTTCTCTCTCACTCATAGTTTAAATTTGTCGTTGCTATCAGCAATCATTCACCCTCAAAGGCAATGATCTGGGGAGCACTAATCGCAATGGATCCAGTTAAACTGAAGTAGCAGTCGAAGTCATAACATTAATAACATGATCACTATCTGTAAATTGTTTGCGACCTAGCAATCCTCTAGGATGCCTTGCGAGGCTCCAAGGAAAGAAACCGAGTTAAGCAGCAAATTAAAACCAAAATGGATGTTGCACTCAGGCTCTTACGATTACCTACGATTTGCGAAGATGGTCAATTACGTTTAAATATTTATATCATGTCCATCTTTCCACTGGCTCGATTCATTGTGGCTATTTTGGACATCATTGATGTTGAGCTACGGCGCGTTCAAAAAGGAAATATTACCAATGCATCCACTATGGTCTCCCAAGCCAAAACGTATTTCGACATAAATATGCAATTATCCGGACAAGGTTAACAATGCTAGAAAGTTCTGGTTGATGTTTAGCAGCAGAGGAAGTAGCAAATGTATTTCATACCCACAAGGTTCTGCAACGACCTGTGGCGACGACTTGTTAAAGCCATGAAGAGGAAGCCTCAATAGCACGAATAAAAGTACTTTCCCAATCACCAGGATAGTAGTCGAATAAGAAGTGCATTCTGTTAGTATATGGATTCAGGTAGTTTGAGAATGAGACGTCCGTTTTGCTCCATTCCTCTCATCTTAAAATGATTGAATGTATGTTTGACCTAAACAATGAATGTGGTGACCTGTCCCTATATCATACCAGTGTTTTTATTCACCCAAGCAAATCCAATGTCATTTCTACCTCGGATGGATGAAAATCTTTATTAGTGTAGGACTCAAGGTAGACTGTATATATCTTGCAAGGATGTACCACTCTCTTTCAATGAGAAAGCGTATGCGGTTCGGTGCTATTCAATCTCTGAGGGGTACGCATAGATTGGACTTCATTCAGCATCGTTAGAAGTGATTGATTGCATCTAACCTATACAATGACTCAAGGTTGTTTGCGGTTGTATCGAACCAGTGCTACTGTTCTCATAGACAAGTCTAGTGTCAATTTGCAATCCCTGGAAGGATGGAAGGCTTGGTGCACGCATGGCGCGGGATTGAACCACCAATTACGCAGCTATATAGCAGATCACCTCTAACATTTAGGCTAGAAACATCCCATTTATCAATGATACTACAGCAAAATCATGCAGTGGAAAGGGAAACTGTGGAAGTATGACTGAACAAACCAATATTTATTTCAGCATTGAGATTGGAATATCTTCACGATGATACGCTTTCGTTTACAGAGAGCTTGCAAAAGGACTGCAAATCGACTCACCACCATCATGCACTAGAGCCGAACATTTAAGCATCCACGAATTGCATAAAAACCAAGCTGAAAGGTAATATTTTTGTGATCTCTACAGAATACAAATTTGGAGCTCTAATGACATTTACATTCATAGTTTACGCAACGTATTACCGTTGTTAATGGACTCGTTACCGGATCCACCGCAACTTTCGGTAACAGATCTTGCGCAATTGGAGATGATGGCTCGATTGAATGAGGTAACAGTGGGTTTTTTTAATCTTCTTTTTTTCATAAAAAGATGAGACCTAGAGCCATCGGAGAAAAAATTACTCTAGTGAAAAAAGTTACCGTAGAGGAATAACACCCTCTCTGTGGTGCCAGTGATAGCACAAAGGAATCACTGACACCTAGCAGAAGTGAAAGCACAGAGAAACGGAGTTCTTAGACCAGACCCATTTATAGTTTTTCTTCCTTCTTTGTTTTTTCTTTTTACTGAGCTTTTTGTTTCATTTAGTAAAGTTTGGTTTTCATCCGACTAAGTTCAACAACAATAATCGCTACAACGACATCAAGAATTGAGTCACTAGGATTTCCCGGAATTTTACGCATGAATTCTTTTACCTTTTCGTAAAAAGACTATCTCTTTATAGATTAATCTTCCGTCCATTAAAAATGCCTCAACACTTTCGAACCCTCCGTCATCAGAATGCGCTAATCTGCCTTCTGTTGCTGTCAGAGTACTGCCGACGTCATTGCTGCTGATGGAATCTGGTCTCAAAGAAAACAGTTACGTCGGATTGAATAACAAAAAAAAATTATCCTGTCGCTAAAACACTAGGTGATCAATCTACCACTGCCGTTTCATCGAGCGCTCGAGTCAGTCGAATATCCGTCCACATTCCACTGGTCAAATATTCGAGTAATATTCGATCAATCAAAATTATTTGCTCATGCAATAAGAGATGGCATCAATAACAACTTTGAGTTTTCTCGTCCTCAAGTTCCGTCCGAGGATATCAAGTTTTTTTTGATCGTGAAGAAAGAGTATTTACACTCGACGAACAGCACAAAATTTGTGGAGACTATTAAATGCATCAACTTTGTCGAGAATAAACAGCAATTTTATTCGTTTCAGACTTGTTCCCCAGAAATCTAGGATGATCAAATATATTTATCTCTAGTTTCGTTCTTACCGTTGTTATTGCTGTTTTCAGGGGCCCCAGATATCTATTACGGTTACGAGCGACCCAGCGTTATCGACTTACGCGGCGCTTCGCCAGATTCCTTCGCCGTTTCAATCGATTGCTATGGAGAAATGAAACGCGATTCGATAATTTCGACTTTGGTCGACGATCAGTGCGAGTTCAATACAAATATCGTGGATCAGTCAAGAATGAACACTTTCAGCATACGAAAAAAATTCAGGCACTTCTTTTCATCTCTTCGGTTATTCCTATTTATTTCTTTCAGTAGTCTTTTTCCATTTTTAAACTATAACAAATCATTAAAGTGAGACACGCAATGTTCTTCGTTCTGACCTTAGCGTTATTTCTTATCTACTTGCTCTCCACAGTGATAAAGTCAATCAATAGACCAATCATTTGTCGCTTTACTAACAAACAGACGTGAGACTCTTCTGAAAAACATTTCAATAATTCACAATCTCTTACACAATCGGCAAGCAGCTCGATTAAGCCGCCCTAGTCACGAATGAAAGTTGCCCAATGGACACCGCTTTCTTAATTCGTACTAAGAGTACCTCATTTTCAGTGTGGTTGGTCTACTTTCAGAATTTTTCGCAAGAGAGTATCCATCACTAGTCCGCTGTCGTCCGCCGTGCTAGCTAAGTATACTCACTTTAAGAGTTGGTTAATACTTAATATGCACTAAAGTTTAGGTGTTGATACTGCGGAGAGCAGTTCTCTTGAGATTGTTCGTTTCTTTTTTCCAGTTGCACGGAAGCCACATACGTTAACGATGTTCCAGTGAGTCTAGTGTGCGTCAATAGATCTAATGCACTGTTATTCAAGACCGTAGTTCAGACGAGATCGTAACGAAGCAGAAGTCGAAACCAAGAAGAAATAGCACTCTTTTTTGTGTCTTTTATGAAAGCTTTAAGAAGTCATTTATTCACCGACGACACTACTCATATTTACAAACATGCGAGCGGCATTAAAGATTTCAGATCAAAAAATTTCTTTAAGGAAGAAAAACTGTCTTAGATTTTACAATACTCTAATACATACCAAATAAATAACGAAGAAAGTGAGCTCAAACCGTAACATTCGGATTTCAACGACGAAAATCGATCGATATCCTGGGAAATCAATCTCAATCATTTATTCAAAATTTTCTCACTATGTTGTATGGAACTTTTAAAAAGTTCGATATGGTCTATTGGCCACGATTCTCCTCAGTTTCCGCTACTACTGTAGTAGAAATTTTTGAAAAAAACGAAATTATCAGAAACAGGATTTCTTTGGGAACCAGGAAATCTTCCGTTGCCTCTATTTACAGACGAAATCGCATGCCATGCGTTCAAAGGACTTCATTCTTATTTTACTGCGAATTATCACATATACGGACAAATCCGCAATGTTGTCGGAATGAGCCAAGATATTAGTTGCCTTTGAAAACTTCTAAATTCCGAAAGTTTCGTGGACTTTTTTACCTATGTATATCCGAGTATTCGACTTTTCTATGTAGCCTCGCAACAGTGAGCAATCGAATATTCGAATTTAATTGTTCCGTTGCCGGTAGATTGTGCTTACCCGATAAAGAGTAATATTAATCTAAGATGTGGTGCTAAATAATAAGGAATACAGTCGTGAATTCAAATATCGTTTTTGGAACAAAACAGATATCGCTCTGAAAACGCCCCAACAAAAATTCGCCAGATTAAATCTGCTGCCGAAAATGTGACCGTGATGTGAAGAAGTACACTTGTACAAAAACGTTCCTTCACTTCACTGCTTCTACCGTGATGGGATTTGTCTTACAGCTTTGAGGTGTAGATATAAACGAATGTAGACGTACATCTCAATAGCCAGCACTAATGACACCACACCAAGAGCGACTCTGAAAATATACGTATTCAATGTTCACGGCGTTACGTAACACGCCGGATTGGTGCGGTTATTTTGGAGGCTTGGTAGTGACAAAGGGGAGTGTGTACCGCAATGGCCATAGGTGCTATGCATTATATACTTGATCATACATTTGATTCCCCAGCTCACGTCCGATTAAACAAACCTCCAATCTCACAGAGCTTTGGAAAAAAACCGGCAATTGGCCGATCTCTGGTTCGATATCGGACTCACCAAACGTTCTAACCCTCATCGGTCGGTAAACTGCTACCAGAGGTGTCTCGAAGGATAGCAACACTGACCTGTTACATCGGTAGGCCACTAAATGTATATGTCAAATATGCATTCTACCTCTGCCATGCCTGGACGTAGTCTAGCGCCAGGCGTATTCCTCACGGATTAAACAACACCGAGTACTTTATCCCTTTATGCCTTACTTTGACGAGATACAAGGACTTGGTACCGTTCTCGAGCCATTTGTGAAACCAGGCGCATTAGAGGCCGGGTGATTGGTGTCAACTTATCGTCATTTTAAGGCTTTTTTGCAAAGAAAAATCGCCGATTTGATCAAAAGGACCACACTATAGAGAACAACTATGATTATGCAGAATCATTTAAGTAGAAGCCGCTAACTTATCTGTCAGACCAAGATGAACGAACACACTGACTTACTAGGTACCTGTGCTTAAACTGACAATTATTATCTTTTTGGATATATTGTACATCTTCTTGAGAAATAATATTCAGTCCCTAAAAGTCGAATCACTGAGGCGGGAATTGGTAACCACCTGAAAGTACTCTCATGAATAATGGACAAAAGAAATATGTTTACCGGGAAAGCTTTGTCGCACGCAGCGTTATAAGGTGGAATATCACGTGTGAGAGGATTAAATTTAGAGTTGGGACACACGTCATCGTCACCAAATCAAAACAACGCGTCTCGTAAAGGAAACTGCTTTTCCTCGAAAACCGAAAATATTTGCCCACATGGTGATATTATATCTTGCATTGTTCCGGAATACCAAATTCTACATGACCACCCTACGGGAATAAATTGTAAGATGATCGTCCGTAAGTTTATTTAATGAATTACCTACTTCCTTCGATGCTAAACTGATATTTTCGTAAATGTAGCCTCGTAGCTCATTCCATTCCTTTTCTTCGTTGTTGAATTACTCTATATTCTGTGCATCAAATACATTACGTGCATTATATGCATTATTGATAGTGACAAAGATAACTATGTAACCGATCCATTGTCTTTTTTTCCCACTGACATCATTAATGGTGAATAACGGTGGCTTAGCTTGCACTTCTGGGATATCCAAGCAATGGCGATCCCTTGACCAGATAATAGCAACCCTCTACTTTCTCAGCTGCAGTCTTCTTCCCTTTTGTAACAGAGACATATCTGCTACCTCATGATTAGGATTCTTCCGAGATGAAAGCAATTCTTGTGATTTATCATCCGACGGACTGATGACAAGCTAATGATAGACCGGTCCAACTTAGTGAGAGAACCTTGATTACCTCTGTAAATGCTGACTCACAGAACACTTTCTGGCCCAGCCCGCCCTTGTACTCTTTAAAAAAGGGTATGAGTCTCGTAGATACCATAACGCAAGAAATAACCCACACATATGCTCGTGATCACGATATCTTAGAGAGAATGAAAACTACGTTACGAAAACTGGTAGTCAAAGTATCTAATCAAGAAGTACTGAGCAACAAACTCACCGAAATATAACGAGGTCAGCTATGCTGCTGCCATTATCTCCGTCGGACTTTGCCAGTGCGGTCTTGAACTCATCTCCGCTCATAACGATGGTGGCTATTAAAGTTCCTAAATATAGTTGGATTTATTTGAAAAAAGATAACAAGTTGAAAAAGCTTTTTGATAGCATAATTTAAAATAATATGATATAAAAAAGGTGGCAAATTTTGCTGTTACAGATGTTACGATATTCTCTGCGATACCTCGCGGGGGCTGTCGTTTCTACACTACTTCAATTTCGTATAGAAAATTCTAGCATCATTATTTCACTGAAGCGCTATGTGTTTAAATGGAATAGAAATTTTCCTTCAAGAAGTGGACCGGTAAGGGTTTTCTCTTAACAGTACCGTTTTCGCTTTGATTTTTGTTGGCCTCTTCATCTTTCCCACAACTACTACGAAAAACGCTCCCCTCTCTACTAAGTAATAGCTTTTCTTTTCTATAGCTTTCGCTTAGTAATCCCTTACTTTAAAGAAGTGACCGAGTTCAGATTATTCGTTAGCATTGAGTGTAATCACTGGTCTCTGAAGTTTGTTATTAATACAGTAAAAAAAAAAACGAAAAAAAAGCAACAAACCGACGACGGCAAACAACAAAAAGCACGAGAGTGTAGTGAATGGTAGAAGAAACCGTTGTCGACCGGCAAAAAAACCCCATACGAAAAGCGCAGTGAACAATAGAATGATAGCCTCTGCCACCGATAACAATGCTAAATAAACTCAGTAAGTCATTTGTACAAATCGCCAACCAACCTCAGAAGAAAGAAAAATGGATGAAAACATCCTTTTCCAGGTTCAATGTGGATATAAAGGTATGAACAACTCTTATTTTTCTAAGAACAAAGAAAGTTTTGGAAAAGAGCATCGCGATTTTATACATTCTATTTCTTAAAATCTTTCAAGATGAGAGTGAGTTCAAAATTTCTGTCAAGAAGTCCGACTAAGAGAATACCAACGCGACGGCGGTACCTGCCAAACTATTCGTGGCTATCTCTTTGTCAGAAACACTGAAAAAGGGTATGATACTAAAAGTGCGATTTTCTCTTTTTTGAGTGGGCAATGAGGGGCTCTAGCTTAGGATGAGGACGATCTGCAGTTTGCACCACATGACAACTGGTACTTTACCAAAGATTTATAGTGGAACGAATCATGGTGCATATTATTCTACCTCTAGCAGCCCTCTAAATTCTATGAACACGGGTTTGAGTCAAATTCATCATTCTGCAGTATGATATTCAAATTCTCTTTGATCCATTTGCCCATCCATTAATATTTTACAACAGACAGTTCTTACTGCTCTACTGCATAAAATCGAAACTCCCACCTATAATTTTTGGTCCGTTGAGTTCGTGCGATGTGTTCAACAAGTGAACGATGCAAAGCACGTAGATGGTCGACGACAGCATGGACGTTGAAGCAACACCGAAGATGGCAACTGTAACAAATTACTTATGCATCTTATTTATTTGTATACCTCCCTCCAAATCACTAAATAAAATGACAAAAATATGTCCATACAAGGCTCCTTTTATTCTATTACAGTAGGAAATGTGATTATAAATTATGAAAGTAGTACAATCCGTGGAGAGTATAGAGCCTCTTGACGTCAAATTATTTAACAATAATCGTTTATATCTTTATTTGTATAACGTTATAAACTGATATTTTTGAACTGATGCGAGGTTGGCACAGATTTTCGTTGCCATTGTTGCTGTTCTCGTTGTTGTTGGTATTGCTGGTCGATGGCTGACGTTTCGGCGATTTCGCCCACCTCAGAGCCTGGACGTATTTTGTACAAGAATAGTATAATTATTCGGTGAAAAAACCAAAGTATTAATGGAGATCTAAGATATAAATAAACTCCATTTTGATCAAAAACTACTCACCGTGCTTTTACGAGTGGGACTGCCTGTTTGTTGTTCACGTGGTACAACCGAGACCCACCTAAAGTGTTAAGAAACGAAAAGATGAACCGGGAGGACAAATGCTTCACTATCGCACGCGAGCTGGCGCCTTATTTCAAAATGATATTTTGACCCCTAGGTGGGTCTCGCTCGTCGTCCACCGTGAGCAACACGCGGGCAGTCCCACTTGTAGCAGCACAGTGAGTAGTTTTTGATCAATATGGCGTTTATTTGTATGTTAGATCTTCATTAATGCTTTCGTTTTTTCCACCAAATAATTAAACTATCCTTTTACAAAATACGTCTAGGCTGTGAGGTGGGCGAAATCGCCGAAACGTCAGCCATCGACCAGCAATACCAACAACAACGAGAACGACAACAACAACGACAACAACAACACAACAACAACAACAACAACAACAGCAACGACAACAACGACAACGAAAACCTGTACCAACCCCCCATCAGTTCAAAATGATCACTTTGTAAGAACGTATAAATGAATAATAAATATGTCGACTATTTATGCCGAGGCTTATAGAAAATTGCTATTTTGTATAATCGCCTAGAATTCTAATAAGAGACGATAATATCCTTGATCACTACTGCTTTTTTTCATAGATCTCCTTCATATTAATGACGAGATGCCATGGGTACGTGGATTCAGGATTCAGTAGAAGAGCTTTTTCACTTTACTGCATCAGCCTGAGTTCCTTTTTTCTTCCGCATCGAATTGAGTTAATACCTTCAATGAACATAATCGTTGCTAAGTGCATAAGTGACTGATCTTATAAGCATTTTCTTTTTTAAATGTGCTTTCTCTGTGATAAGGAGCTGCACTCAATTTATATTATAATATTAAACGTCTTTTCTTAACAAACACTACCGTACTTTTCGATTTTGCCATTAAGTTTCGCTTTCAGAACTAAAAAAACAACGAGTTTAAATCCTTTTTATGTACTAGTCACTAAGCAAAAGCATAAACGACTTAAGCTATCTTAGTGGTGACACTTCTCACATTTTCATTTCCTCATTAAAATAAGTTCGCCACTGTAATCCTGTAGGTATCATAGAAAAATTTCTGCTAGTGGTACGGGCTTTCAGAAAAGTAATCGTTTCCAGGTACATTAAATGCTTTTAAGTGTGATTTCTAAGAGTGCGTTATCGTTAACAAACGGATCATTTGTCGTGGTATGTTAGGAGGGTTATTATAGATATCTGAAGAGATTCCAGTTGTCATTGCTGTAGAAAATAGTTAACCTGCCCTTCACAGTACTTTTTTTCGGTTCTTGGACGTTAGGTCTTACCAAGAGGTATTGAAATTATTTTTTCAGTTAAACGAACAACCAAAAAGAAACTGTCAGGAAAAATACTTAAAAGAATTAATTCTACACACATTGAGGAACGAACCTGCAATGATAGCCATGAGGATTTAAGAGTGAATAATCATCATACGACACAAAACTACGATCTGGTTAAGAGAAATTCTAAAAGAAATTCTTGTGGCACTTGTGAAAAAGTTTTTCTGGGTCGTAAAGCAAAAGAATAAAGAATCCGATTATAGAAAAACTGCTGGCGGAAGAAATTTTTGCTTAATGGTTGAACAGTTTAATATCTAATATAAAGCAACTGGCTAGAAGAAAGGCAAAGCAAGGGTCTCAGTAGCTGCAGTTGACAACGCATGACACCCACCCCCACCTCCCAAGGGGTAATCGCGGATTCGATGCTCACGAGGGATTTCGAGTTCTGTTTATATCTTAGAATCAGCATGGTTGTAATACACGTGACATTTTTTTCTCCGCGAATTTTTTACTGTAACAACGCTCCTGTGTGCCTTAGATTGTTGTCGTTCAACACGCCACTATATTTGGACGTGCTTGCCTTTCTTGGCTTCCAGTAAGTTATTAGCCTATAGTAAAAATTTCTGAATGCAACGCTTTCCTTAACAACGTGGAGATTCATGTTTTCTCTGAATAACCACCAGTAACAGGAAATGCTGCCTTCTGTATTTTATTCGCATGCTAGAAGAGCTTTTCACGTTTTCATATGGGCCGAACTGTAGTGAAAACCTAGGAATGATCTAGCATGCCTAGCTTTGGATTCCAAAGAAAACATGTTCTACTACTGCTCACCATATCACTGAGGAAAGTGGACGTCAGATCCTCAACATGCAGACGAACCCAGGATGAAACCCAACATCTATGGATGTTGGTTGTGAGAAACCGCGAACTGGAGAGCTCAAGTCATGTGATATGTATCATCTTGGTATTTATGTAGAAGGATAATTCACAGATGACTAATCATTTATAAATTCGTCGCTTTTTCTCACAGCAGCCTTCAGGCTCTGAAGAATGCGATATTGCCGAAACGTCAGCTACGATTGTGTTGTATGTGTGTTATTGCATGGAAGTAAACGTATGCTGCTTAACAACCTTGCGATTGCCGAGAAAGAAAACGATGAATTTATAATCCCATGGAGAGGTTAATGGAAAGCCGATTTTGGAAACTACTGATCGTTTAAATACAACCACAACGTTGCTGAGATATTTACAAAAACCTGGACCGCAGGTGTCTATGGTGGGGAACGAACGCGTCATTGTCCTTTCCGGGGAGTAACGCGTTCACCGGGGTGATTGCTGTGGCAAAGATCGATAGAAATAGCTGAGAGACAGGCGAAACAAAGGACCCGCATGGTGTGGTGATGAACGCGTTACTCCCCGGAAAGGACAATAGCGCGTTCGTTCCCCACCATAGACACCTGCGGTCCAGGTTTTTGCAAATATCTCAGCAACGTTGTGGTTGTATTTCGCTTACTACCCTGCCGCGAAGTTATAGTAGGCAGAAAATAAAAAGGTATAATATTGATCGTTTAGTTATAAACCCTGTACAAAGAGTTAAACATCGATCAATGCCCAAGGGATACCCCATGCATTAAACTTCACCGAAATGAATGAATGCAAATTTGGCTCATACACAGTCACCTACACCGAACCTGATGTATCAAGTTGGTGTTTTGTCCTTCCAAACAAATTTGGCACCAATTCTCTTACTCTGAAGGGCAGAGGCTTTGATAAGACGAGGAACATATCCAAACCAAAACCGTTTGTAGATTGAATGGCACCTCTAACAGCGACATGACACTAGAACTATCTAATTATTGAAGTGCGTTGAGAACTCATAAATGTATTACAGTAATATGAAACGTAAAAAATCTGCAATGGATCTCTAATGATTAGTGCATGAAAACTTCTCCGTAGAAATTGTAACGTCTGTTAAGCTTTGTTGTATTTAAAATCTGTCGTTCCTCTCATTAATGTTTCCAGAAGACTACAAATTTCTGATGATAATGAGATCTCATTCTCTTTTGTTGAATGCACTTCGTTTGAACCAAAGTGAATAACAAAATCTGTCGCCATTCAGCAAAGGCAATTCATTATGTCTCAATTGTCCTCAAAAGATATTTTAAAGCAAAAAATAATAGTTGAGAAAGACCAGATTTTTTGTAGAGCTAATTTGAGAGACGAAAATACTGAAGGAAGAATGCGAATGATTAAGGCTGATTGAAAATATCAACGACGTCTTCTTCATAAAACATGCTAACGACTAGTTTATGTTTGAAAATTTTAAAGAATAGCGGTTTGATAGGCATTTCTTCTAATTCAAAAACCGTCAATCAAATACGTTTTCAGAAACTCAACACCTTGGTGTAAAGCATATTCCACTTAAAATCCGTCTTTCCTCGTTTAGTCAAATGATTCAAACTGGGCTCTACCAAATATATTCACTCTTGTTTTTTACAACATACTGATAATGTACAAAAACTCGGTTAGCTTTTTTTCTTTTTGAACATGGAAAAGACGCCACATTTCTCCAATTAGGTCAATTTTTAGTCCTTTGCTAGAAGGTTAGCCGCTGGTAGTCCATGGACTCCGTCGCGACGTATGTTTACTCTGACCTGGACTTCCGGCTTCTGGGAATCTGGACTTGAATTTGCAGACTCTATTGGAGATTTATGAACCCGTTAGTTTACGACCCAAAAACAGTCTATGAACTTAGAAAGCTCCATAACTGCTGCTTACTCTCGTACGATAGGGTCTGTTCACCCAGAACGCTGTATACTTGTGAAGTAATTCCATAAGTTGCCCTCTTGCTTTATCAATCAAAAGCCTTAATTCTTGTAGTAATATTCAGTTACTCGAAGCTTTATTTACGGCCGCTCGTCAATTCGATTTTGTCGTTATGCTATTGCAGAAAAAACCTCCCAACAGTTTACCGCCTCTTCGTGGCTGGTAGATATTCCTGGGTGACGGAATGCGATGTACAACAGGCGGATTCGTCCCCCAGCAGAGTATCCCAAGCTGAGAAGGAGTACGGCGTTTCCATCAGGAAGCCCAGCTAAGAATAAACCAATACCACGATTTACCACCGTCTTGGTACAAAACTAGTCACATGGTGCAAATCTTTCTCTGATCCACAAGGGCGGCGACTAGTTGTGATGGTGAAGACCTGGGGCAGACTTTGGCCAGACTGACCTCGAGACTCCAGGGAACCACAGTGGCTAGGCCAGCAAAACTCCAAAAAACGAAAATTATGCTGAAATCCTCCATTCCCATGTGATCTCTACAAATCCTCCGTTTGTCCCTCCTTATCAATCGTTGTCGGTTTTAACAATTATCCAATACGAGACCGAGTGTTTCAGCAAGGGAAACGAACTATAAATCCCTATTGTTCCGCATGCACTTGCTCTTAAATAAACGAAAAAATCGCTTTTATTGTCAAGATTTTCTCCGAAACAATATTTCGGCTCTGTACAGTTGTTTTGGTATATTTTCAAAGACGCATGACTTTGTGTGGTGATCCAGTAGAAGTGTCTCTAATTTCTCCACGCTCACGTATAAATCATATGTGATTCACAGGGTCTGACGCTCTTCCCAAGCACCACGCCTCATTTTTTGTGTCCGTCTTCGTTATTTGGACTTTCCACGTACTCTTTCACTTAATTCCTCTTCTGCTTATCTGCTATGATTTCTTGAGCACTTTTCCTTGTTGTTCAAAATATTTCGAATTAGAGGCCTCATTTTAAAAAAACTGTTTTCCACATTCCAATCACGGTGTTGTCAGACTTTCTTGCCGGTTCCACAGCACATTCTAGGTGTCGATATATTCCTTTTATACATTTTCATAGAAAAAACTACATGTGATGAAAGATTTATAAATGATATGTCATTAAACTCCTAAGTATATAATGCCAGATACTACGTGGCATATAGTAACTTGATACTTGAATGGCCCGTCCTCACTGGTTGTGCTGGCCCCTGCATAATCACCATTTATCGGAGATTTGCTGGTTAAGCCATTGTGGTTCTCTGGAATCCCGAGATCAGCCTCGCCAAAGTCTGCCCCAGGTCCTCACCACCAAAGGCAGTAGCCGTCCTTGTGGATCAGAGAAAGAGATTTGCCACTATGCGACCAGTTTGATACCAAGACGGTGGTGGATCCTGGTATTGGTTTACTCTTAGTTAGGCTTTCTGATGGAAACGTCGGACTTCTTCTCAGCTTGGGAGACCCTGCCGGGGGGATGAATCCCCCCGCTGTACATGGCAGCCCGACACCCAGAAACACCTCCCAACCACGATGAGGCGATAAGCCGTTGGGTGGATGTGGTATACAGAGCTTTGAAAAATTGCCTTGGCCGAAAACTTCCGTTATTATTGGCAATTTATCAGATATTACTAGTTGATTATTGGGAAGGCGGAATCAATGTTAACATACCGATATTAACCGGTATTATGCAGCACATTTTCGGCATTGCTGGCCTGATGTGACGCAACCGTGGTGAATTGTCGGTGGCAAGTGCAGCTGTCGATAGAACGATCATCTGTTGTGGTTCTACAAATAAAAATAATTGAAATAAATCGTGTTAACATCATTCTACGATGCTATATCATAAATAATTAGAAATCTAAGCGTGGAATCACTAACGGTCGTCAACGATCGCCTATGGCTGCCTCATTATTGGTCACGACTAGAGTGAAAATGCAACATGTTTACACATGTAAAAAATATTTCCAAAACCACAATTTACCAAATACACTTAATACTTGGGCAGAATATATAGAAAAATGCAACGAGGCTGCTTAGTTCAACAGAAGTTCGATCCCATCCGGTGCAGAAATCCATCAAGTCGTACATAGCCATGGGATCAAGAGTCAAATATTAGGTAACCATTCTGATTTCCTTCCCAGACTTTGAAAAATATGATATTTTATATTACCACGTCATTCGATAAGAATGAAAGCAGCAAATCGAGTAGAAGGGGAAAATTTCCTCGCAATACGTCATTTATTCGATTAAGGTCGACGAAGCAAAAACGACTCAAAGAGCTCAACGAAGCATGAAAACGATCGTAGTGCTAAAATAGAAAAGGCGATTCATGAAAAAGAACTAGGGTATTGATGAGTGAACAAATCCCAGTCGATGATGTGCACGGTGGATGATAAGAAGATAAAACAATGGTAACACTTTGTCAGGTCCTTAAAATTTTCGTCCAACTACGATTAGTTTTTAGACTTCTGCAAACCCTAGAAAGCTATTATCAACAACAACTTGGAGGTTGATGATCTTTCAGCCACCAGTAGGGAACAAGGGGAAGCTTGGGAAAGTGGAAGTAGCGAGATGAGAGGTCCGGATAGAACGAGCGAATTAATTACTTCAATCAAGAACTCTTCAAGCTTTTGCAATTTTAGTTGTGCTACGCTTGGTATGCCAATGTGGTAAAACAGAGCTGTCTGTGTTCGATTATTTGCTATCAGCCGTAGAAGTAGCAGTTCTTGATATGTAGATTTCATAACATCGCCTTTTCTCTGGAGGCACCTAGTAAGGTTTGGAGGGTTTTTCCCGTATAATTTCATGCGCCAAACATTATTGACGTTATAGTTAACCCCAGTATAAATTTGGCATCAGAAAAAGTTACGGGATCTTGCCACTCCATTTTTCATCAGAATTGAGTGTTTCTTCCGGGCATACATCATTGCGCACATCGTGCAGAAGTCGGTGTTTTTATCAGCTAGCACAAAGCGTAGTAATAATATTTCGAAACCGACTTTCTCTAAACCTCAGTGTGACTAATCAATCTATTCTTTCTTGATTATCATCGACTCATTTTTTTTATCATTTATCATTTATCATTATCAACCTCGTGCAAGCTTATCAAGAAAGAATACATATTTCTATCGATAGCTGAGAGACGTGCGAAACAAAGGACCCGCATGGTGTGGTGGTGAACGCGTTACTCCCCGGAAAGGATAATAGCGCGTTCGTTCCCCACCATAGACACCTGCGGTCCAGAGTTTTGCAAATATCTCAGCAACGTTGTGGTTGTATTTCGCTTAGTAACCTGCCATGAAAATTATAGAAGGCAGAAAACAAAACGTTAAAACACTATCATTATATATCCACCATCAGCATCGTGTATAAAAGGGCATCACTGAGTGAGGATGCCTCACTCGAGAAGATGGCTCACTGAGGAAGACCTGACTCGACACGAAGGCGAAGCTGCAACGTCGAGACGAACAACAATCATGGACCATCGACTCGGATCATCGGCTCTGAGGAAGACGAAGACGTCGAAACGTTAGCCGAAAATAAATATATTTATCAACCTCGTGCAAGCTTATCAAGAAAGAATACATATTGATCACTAACGGCTCGTCAACCGGATTTGGCAAAAGGTTTGGGTAAATTTACCTTCAAAATAGACGAAAATTGCATAAATTTGTTTTTTTTTATTTGGTGCTGAATTAATCACATGAGGCATCATATATTCCACTCCACTTATAGTATCGTAGAGGATGTTTTCACAGAAATCGGTAACCAATTTATAAACCTCGGAGGAAAGGAGTGCTTACCCAATTCAGGGAGCAGAATCGAACCAGCTAATTGCAGAGCACTTCAAACCACTAGCCTACATTACCTCAAACCACTCCCCAATTCATATAGAGGTAAAAGTTTTAATAAAACAAAGTGTGGGACGCAATTCCAAAGTGGAAATGGTATGCAAACGTAAAAGCATAGTTCGGAAAGAAAATGTGGAGGACTAAAAAAACAAATCCAACATTTATTTCAAGACAACCATAAAAGTACCCTTTGAATGTGCAGGATGGAATTCCTATCACAACTATGGATAAAGTATACTCGCAATTAAGCAGTAGAAAAATTCTTCTCGTACCCTTCTGCGCAATTTTGGTTTATTTCACAGAGTCGTTTTTGACCAGTTCACCACAGTCCCATATAATTTTATGTGAAGTATAAAAAATAAGCTAGCAGTGCCATAAATCCTGTCGATCCATGATGCACAGCGACCCGAGGATTCGTTCTCTAGCAGGGTCTCTCAAGCCGAAAAGGACGTCGACGTTTTCACTAGGGAGGCCAGCTAAAATATAATGGGCGATGTGCAAAGTATACAACCGAACGCGGCTTCCTGAGTGCCTGGCGTGAGCACTACATAGGTCATTCTCTTCCGGATGACTTATTTTGACACAGAAAACTCTTTTTTCAAAAACTCTAAAGGCATTCTGGATTAATTCCAAGAATCCGAAAATGAACCGCAGGGAGGAATGCCTCATTATCACGCGTGATATTGGACAATATATAAACCTGTTATTCTGATGGGAGGGGCACATTACGCTTCCATGTGAATTCTCTGCGGTCGGTCTTCACACGACATACTCAGTGGAAGACTCATAGAAAGCGGTGAGTGTGCAGAGCTATGTTAAATGTGATTGAAATCTTGGTTTAGCGTTTTCTCTGTTTGGTTATGGAGGTGTTTGGCCGGATACGTTGCTGTCAACTTAACCCTTCCAGGCTCTGAGGAAGACGAAATCCGCCGAAACGTCAGCTTGTACGTAAATAAAGAAATAAAGTAACACCTCGTGTTTGCTGAACAGAAGGAGAAAGAATTATTCTCTTTTCAAACTTTTTATAACTGATAGAAAGCCTATTCAATGCAGCTCCTCCGGCGCTCGTTGAACGAGAAATGTTCCATTCTACACTTAGAAATATAGAGAAAATTTCTTCCTCGGAGGAGTGCGTTGTTCGTAATTTGACTGGCAGTTGACTAATTGTAATCACTGCAATGAATCATAGCTAACAGGCGTAGTCTTCGAATATAGAAAGCACCAAAATAGACACAACATATTTTACTTTCTATTTTCTGCCTTCTATAATTTTTATGGTATGGTATTAAGCGAAATACAACCACAACGTTTCTGAGATATTTGCAAAGCTCTGCACCGCAAATGTCAATGGTGGGGAACGAACGCGCTATTGTCCTTTCCGGCCAGTAACGCGTTCCTACACCATGCGAGTCTTTCGTTTCGCCTGTCTCTAAGGTAGTTCTTTCATATAACATAAACACAATATAATTTGAAGAACACTGCAGCGATGGCGTTTGTATTGTGAACCATTGAAAAATGTAGTAGCGTACATACCGTTAAGACCCATAGAGCGATAGAGTAACGTCTCTTCTACAATCTCTCATGTTCACAATCCCTGAAATGCTCTATCGCTGAAATATTACTCTGTATTATAAAAAACCAGCCATTGCGTAAAGAGTGACAGTTACGCGCAGTCCCTAGCAGCAGGGAAGCTAAAAATCGTCCCATTTTTATTGAGAATGAACTAACGCCGTGGCACTACTTGGCAAATTGGTGTCTATTTGATATCCAAAAAGAGTGAAACTAAGGAAACTCAAACAAAAATGTGCCGATAGCTTTCTATGTGGGTTGAAAAAGAGGAACTTCCTGAGAGGTCCTGCTGCTTGAACAGGTTGTCGCCACTATAGAGATGGATGAGATATCAGTGGCCGATTACTCACCAAAAACAACAGAAATAAACGACTTCATAGAAAAAGCGGTATGCTCCTCTCCCTCCAGCAAAATAGGGGGCAAATGAGGATCACTGGCGTGCCAAAAGTTCGAACTGAGGCTTCAATGGTGTCGGCGGCTTGGGATACGCAGGATTACAGGTGATGCAGCTGGTTTTCGAAAGCTGTCACCTATTTTAACCCTTTTATTTACTGCCTTTTTTTTAATGGCAGGGTATGTTGCGAAATATAAGTTGTATGTAATGCTGAGATATTTGCAAAACTCCGGACCGCAGGTGTATGCAGTAGGGAACGAACACGCGCTGTTGTCCTTACCGGGGAGCAGCGCACTTCACCACCACACCATCCGGGTCCTTCGAACTGATGATTAGTGATGTTTGCAACGACTAGGTTTTTGTTGTCTGCGCTTCATCGGAAAGAGTCGTGGAGTCGAAAGATGAGAACGGAGTTGGATATTCTTTGTTCTCCTCAATACAGCCTCGATGCTCTTGAGAGTTCCCCAAGTCACTAGCATCCTCATGTTCAACTTTGGAGCCAACCCATTCTTCATGTTGGCCACCCGACCTAGATCGACGTAGCAGGAGCGTTCTGAGAATCTCGTTCCAATGAGTGTGGAAAAGGAATACGTAACCAATCGATTCCACGTGATGCGTAACCAATCGTCTCCCCATTAACATCGTTTTCATCAGATTTAGTGGAGACCAATCTTTGGAGAGGCTTTGTCAAAATCTTCAAGCATTCGTTCCACTTGGCTAATGCGTGGTGTTATAAGAACGAAGTCATCAGCAAAGCGAAGATGGTGCAATTGCTGACCTTCGATTTTCACTCCCATGTCGTCCTATTCCAAAGTTCACAAGACTTTAAACGTTCTAAAGAGTGGCAGTGAATAACTTGTACGAGATAGTATCACCTTGCCTAACAACACTTTTTACTGATTACTTTGAGTTCAACCATAATTGCTGCTCTTCTCTCATTAAAATCTTCTTTTAGCTTCTTACCGCAGTTCTTAAAAGTTTGGACGTGAGTTCGCAGTTGTTTCTATCTTGTGAAATTCTATGTTGTTGTATCAGATCCACTGTTCGTGGAGACAGACGTTTTTGAGTTAATACCTACGTATATTCCGCTGAGTTCTAAACGTTCACATTTTGCCAGTCTCTCCAGATAGAGGAACTCATTTGTTGGAGGCAATTCCTATCCAACTCTCGTATACTTCCTTCTCACTCTATTGCAAGACTTTCGGCAGAACTTGTAGAATACAAACCGTATAAACGAGAACACACCCACTCACGCATGCACGCATACGTCCTCGTAAGTACAGAAGATATGTGTCAAATAGGCGCAGTAGAAACAGGGAGTGTATTTCTTCAATCCACTTTCGTTTTCGGTGCTCGGTTAACCTCTTATCCGCCACCGGAGGACGCGCCATGTCGGATCGCGAAGAACCGACACTAGATTCATCTGTGAAGGATCCGGAAGCTATTATACCAAAGAATATAAGCGCTCAGCTCAGAACACTGTCGACTGAAGGAGAGCTCCGCGTTCCTCGTTCTTGTCGTCACCGTTACTTTTTTCCTTTACGAAGGCCTTTGAAATGTTGTACTGATTCCGGTCTATTTTCCATTCCATCACTCCAGCTTCCAAAAGTGTCTTTTACCTCCACTGCAGTGGGCAATTTCTGCCATGAAAGGAAATCTTCCGTTCCAACGTTACGGCTTCCGAGCTTGTAAAAGAAATTGCAAAGAAAGCTGGAACGCGACAGGATATAAAATCGGTTCCAGATAATGCCTAGAAATTTTCCGGCTAACAAAAACGCACATTAAAATATCTTGTGCTTTATTAGAATGAAAGAAATAAGTTATTGATTAGCGGCAAGTCGTAAGAGAAGGAGAAAATAATTGTTCGACTAACAGCTACATTCCTCATTATAAAACCACTTCTACAAGAACTTCGCAATAATTTCAGAGGGAAGTTTTCCAAGAAACTATCTAAATTTCCTCGATGTAGTTTTTCTTAAAAGTCAAATAAAGTGAAGCATTATGAGAAGTAACTTAAAAGTTCACAGAGCTTCAAAACTGATATGATAAGCTGATAACAAAATCAGGAGCTGGCAATAAGGATGGACATTGGCGACAGCAGCTGTCCTTCTTTGTGACGACGCGACAGCCGTATTTTCATGATGAAAGGTCAAAAAAATGCCTATATATGAAAAATATTTTATTCTTGAGTACTTTTTTCTAACGACTTTCAAGTTCCATTTATGAATAGCATGGCAAAATATCGATTTTTTAAAACAGTAGTCCAAAAAAAACCAGTGAGGTACCTTTTTTCGTGTCCTTTGCCGGATGAATCTTCATATTGTCACATACTAAGAGCGAATCGGCCATCAATCTGGAAATTATAGGAGAACTACTTAGGAAACAAACGACGCCTATTACTTCCTACAAAATTCACACTAATTCGAGATAAGCACGAATAAACACGGAGCACAATATTGATCGCCTTAGAAAAATCGATGAAGATCAGGAAATAGACGGCAATCGTTGGTCCAGTGATGGAATTTCGGATCTGAAGGTCATCGATCCCATTGACGAAGAAAGAAAAAAACGACCGCTCGGATGTCCTACACAAAACAAAAGCGCGTAAATGAACGTCGATGAGGCGAAAATCGAACATTCTCAAAATCGGAACAAAAAGTACGGGAAAATCACCACTTGGCTGCTTGTGCCAGGCCTTTTGTTACATTAATTTTATTAAATAAGGGAGAGCCCATAACACTTAGTGGACCAGATGCATTTACTTTAATGAATTTGACGCGAAAACATGGCCCGTGTTCGTGAGCCCATATTGAACGCTATTATTTACAATAAAAAATGTTCAAGTAATAAACAATCTGCAGATTTTTGCCTAATAGATACGATTCATTTTACCAAAACTAAAATCACATTTTTTGAAGCCTACAGAAAGTATTTTTCTATTCCTTTCCATCAACAAATCCGATTTCTTGAACGTGAAAACAGTGCAGCCTGCGGGATCTCATCCACCTGAATTCGATATTCTTCCCAAATATCGTCTGGTTTATAGCTGTCGCTCCTGTTCTGGAAACTTTAGAAATTCAGCTTTCATCATCGACTGTTGGGAATTATAATCCTGAGAATTTCGCACCCCGAAGAATGTCTTATACAATTATAACACTCTTATTGCGATAGAAACGGGTCTTTTGTGTGTGTCTGTGATTCCAACTCCTTTAATTGACTAGTAATGGGAAAACTATAATTTATTGTCAAAAACCAGCTTAGCGGCTTAACTTGAACCAAATCTATTAACCACAAGACCGATTGTCACTAAAACTATCGCATGGGAAAAACTCGAATCACAGGGCAACGAACCCTCTCAAGGACCGGCCGTTGCCAGGGAGCAGTGAAAGTCTGGGACACACCACCATAGCGTGTCTAGTTCGGAATTCGTGGGAAAAAAAACTTATGCTCAATCAGCGTTCAGTTTGTCAATGAAGAAAAATGGCGAAAGATCGTATCGTAAATGAACGAACCAAACCAGCTCTATCGTTGAGTAGAAAAACTTCCAGTATTCCCTATGAGGAAGGGAGGACATCTACCTATATAATAACTTTATTCATATAATCCTAACCCTTTTGTTTACTGCCTATTCTTTTTAACGGTAGGGTACGTTGTGAAATATAACTTCTATCATGCTGAGCTATAGAGAACGAGCTGAGAGACAGGCGAAACGAAGAACCCACACGGTGTGGTGGTGAACGCGTTACTCCCCGGAAAAGATAAGAGCGCGTTTGTTCCCCACCGCAGACACCTGCGATCCGGAGTTTTGCAAATGTCTCAGTATTATAGAAATTTATTCATATACATTTGTTCTATTAAAACACAAACTGCAACCTAGGAAGATATGGTAAGTCTGTTCTCTTCTACGTTATCAGGAAATGTTTCGTTTTCTTTTTCAGCAATAGCGAGGTTGTTATTCAGCACATGTTTACTTCCATACCATAGAACACATACCACACAATAGTAGCTGACGTTTCGGCAGTATGGCCTTCTTCTTCAGTATCGTCTTCTGTGTGTATGAATATGGAAGTGAAAGTCTGCTGAATAACAACTTCGTAATTACTAAAAAAGAAAACGGAACATTTATAATCCAATGCGGAGATTAATAGAAAGTCGATCTTAGGAACTGTTATTAGGAAAATCCGAAACTAAAAAAAGAAAACAAGAGATGAGGCACAAATCTACAACAAGAAACATGAATGAAGAGGCCGCTGAACAGGCTTTCTGATCATAGCAATGAACGTGATTCCTCATGCTAACGTGTTCGCCTGAAACACAATAGAAGGGAACAAAAAAAATGAATACCTAAGGATTCTCGTGCAAAGAACGTCTGCAAGAAGTACGATCGTCATCCTACGACGCAATTCTTTTCGTTATCAATAAAACACGAACACATTTGCAGTAATCGTTTCATGAGAAAGCGACGGTAATTTGCCTCATAAGATTAGTTGTTATGTGAATTACAACCATAAAAAAGCTGAGATGTGAAAAAAACTCACAACCTTAGCTGGGCAGCACCGCCCAGGCCTTTGCTTTCCCTTTCTCTCAGCAGTGATTTTGCTCTATTGGTACTGACAGCAGTAAAAAGTTAACATTGTGATTTCGCCTTCATCTTCAGCTTAACTGGGTTCAATGCCGATGTGTACTCCACATATCATTTCCACTGACGGATGCTTTCTTACAGCATCGATCCAATAAAAATAAGGTTGAGATAAACGCAAAACAAGGGCCTAAATAGGGTGCGGTGCATGGCACACGAGCTCCTGGGAAGGGTAGTCGCGGGCTTGAAGCTCGTTCTGAGTTATGGTCTTTAAATTTTATGTCGTAAATTATATGCTCGGTAGGCCACCACAAGTTATTGTGAGAGCCAGATATGCATTTATTCACCTCCAAACGAGGCTTAATAAAGATGAATGCATAGCATATCTCTAAGGGATTGATCAACGCCTAGAGCTTCATCCTTTATCCTTTTACCATCCTCCAGAACACCTCGCAAACACTGGAATTGGACAGCATGGGAATGAAAATCGATGGTTGGCAATTACATCATCTTCGCTTTGCTTACGACATCGTTCTTATAACACATAGCACTGGCTAAGCACAACGAATGCTTACCGTCTTTCATAACGCTTGCGGAAAGATTAGTCTTTGATAAGTTACAAAAACGATGTTCATTGGGATCGGACTGATTACACAGGCATCAATTACGCTCAACGAGATGAATATTTTTGAAGGCTCCAGGTACGCCTATCTAAGTCAGAAAATCAAACATGACTAACGACTTACTTTCAAAGTTGAGCAGGAAGAAGCGAGCCGTTTGGTGAGCACAAAGAAGACTCGACTCCGCATCCAATTTTTCGACTTCACGATTCTCCCTGTCTTAACGTATGCATCAGAAACCTGATCACTACGTAAGCAGGATGAAAGATTTAGCGTTGCAGAAAGCGCAGTCGAAAGGACGATGCTAGGATCATCTTGGATCATGCAGGTGAGAGAGAAATGCGAGGATCCTACATAGGTCAATAATCAAAAATTAGGGACGCCATTCTGAGCGCCAAATTGTAGAGAACAAGGTAGGCCAGACTTGTAATGCGTATGAACGACAACCAATGGACAAGAGCCGTTAGCGAGTGGATTCTTTGGGATGTCAAACGTACTGAAAGAAGACCACGGACCCAATGGTGGAAGTTGTTGGCGAAACGCCTGGAAGTAAAACAGCACACTCAACAAGTTCCTAGGGCGAGCAGAAACCACTGAGCTATTGTTTCACGAGGCACGCGACAGTGTAAAATGATGAATTTACTGGCACCCATTCGGGTCACTCGACGATCAACTGAAGGGCAGATGATAAAGCTAATAACATCTCACCGTACTATCATATCACAGTATGTTTGCTATGTTACAGCATGACAGAGCTGAATAAATACAAAATTCCAATGTAACTTGAACTTGTCGTTTTCTTGTTCAGCAATCGCGAGGTTTTTAAACAGCATACATTTACTTCCACAAAAAAAACACAATACAATACAACGCTAACTGACGTTTCGGCAGTAGCGTTGTATTGTATTGTGTTTTTTTATGGAAGTAAATGTATGCTGTTTAAAAACCTCGCGATTGCTGAACAAGAAAACGACACATTCATATTACAATGCCGAGGTTAATAGAAAGTCGATCCTGGTAACTTGAACTATTATTTCTGTTATGGTATGAATAGACGACGTTTCCACAAAAGAAGCTCGAAACTCCCTTGAAAATCCATAGCGAAATGGGTTTTTAAGCGCCGTAGGTAAAGATGGTTTTTCCGTTTATTCGGAAGCTAGCATTGAGCATTAATAAGCATAGTGGAATCTAATCTATCAAAAAACACTTCGTTTGATTTATTGTACTGGAAATGCCAATGATAGACAATTGTGATTGATTTTCCAATTCGACAAAATTTTAACAATAAGGGCAAATTTAAATTCAAATCCTAAGAGAAAAAACCGACCGTTTCAGGAAGAGGTGAAAACACGTATATGAACTGGTAAATTCAGTGGGCGGTTCATATGTGTGGTGGTTGCTAGTTGGTCTCTAGTTTGATTTAGTTTTAGACTTATGTAAAGGTGACAACTGTAATGAAGTCAAGGGTGAGTGAGAGGTAAACAGAACATTGAACACTAAGATGATGGAGAGACGAATAGAATTGGAAGTAAAATGAGAAATATGTGAACGTTTTTTTTTACTGAAACGTTGTT
This sequence comes from Angiostrongylus costaricensis, assembly GCA_900624975.1. Taxonomy (NCBI): domain Eukaryota; kingdom Metazoa; phylum Nematoda; class Chromadorea; order Rhabditida; family Metastrongylidae; genus Angiostrongylus; species Angiostrongylus costaricensis. Next base: position 64,836 of record UYYA01003913.1, read on the forward strand.
GGAGCTCACTGGGCCCGATCGTTAGCAACGTCCTATTTAACCATTTTATATTTGATTAGGACTTTATGGTCACAGAAAACTTGTAAATCAAGATGGGTCCTAGTTTGAAGAGTTTTCTTACTCCGAATAGTTTCCATACCACAATATATCAGTTAGCTGATCGTCTCCTTCTCCTTCACGTCCCAGCTCATCACTACACACCAGTTTCAGATAGGTCGCATACCATTCGATCGATAAGCTTTGTATCCTGATGATGTAATCGTTGTTCTAGTTCCAAATTTTTCCGATGAATAACTGTTGACGAACGGCTAAGTGACGATAACTACTAATTTCTATAAGAAAGCAAAAACACACACACTGTTTGCTCGTCTTTCCATCGTTCGCTGACTCTGAAAACAGAAAAAAACGGTAGGAGCATACCGTTTAGACGTCCACACGTCACACATAATACGACATACTTGTACTTTGATAAACGCTTAAAACAGTGGAGAAGTAATAACCATAAGAAAACCATGTTACGATTACAGTAACGCAGCATAAAACAGTTTAATTGTGAGCAACGTAAAATATATATAATCATTTTTCCATTCATAACAAATAGGACAGCTTTCCATCGAGACGTCTTGGAGATTTTTCTTTCCGAATCAAGCTTTTGCAGTGCCCTAATAAGTGCTAAATTAGGAATTCAACTTATTACTTACTGCTGACTCTTTTTAATGGTAGGGTACATTGCGAAATATAACTTCAATGATGCTGAGTAATTTGCAAAACTCCGGACCTCAAGTGTCTGCGGTTGGGAACGAACGCGCTATTGTCCTTAAATTAAGATATTCTCACGATTGACTTTCTATTAGCTTTAGCATTTATTGATAATTCACTGTTTTCCTTCTATGAGCAAACACGAGGTTGGTATTACGGAATTTATTAGCACACATAGATGGAGTTTCGGCGGTTTCACCTCCTTCATATTATCCATGTATTACTCTGTGCAACTGCTCTCTGCCAATTCTTACAGCGAATAGGACGGCGAGTTTTACCTTTTATTTTCTGCATACTATAATTTTCACGGCAGAGTACTAAGCGAAATACAACCACAATGTTTATGAGATATTTGCAAAACTCTGTACCACAGGTGTCTAAAGTGGAGAACGAACGCGCTGTTGTCCTTTCCGGAGGATAACGCGTTCACCACCACGCCATGCAGGTTTTTCGTTTCGCCTGTCTCTCAGCTAGTTCTACCGATCTCTGCCATCAGCAATCACCCGTCAACGGGATTGATCTGGGGAGCACATCGACATTGAATCCAGTCAAGCTGTCGTTGAACAGTGAGTGTTGAAAAGAAGCAGTTTATTACAGAATGCAAATTCATGTGTTAAGTCCTCTCTGCTAAGGTTATGAAAGTGTTTGGCTGAATAGATTGCACGTCAATTTGACCTTTCCAGACTCTGAAGAAGGCGAAACCGCCGAAACGTCAGCTGTTGTGCGCGAATAAACTCTATAATACCAACCTCGTGCTTGCTTACTGAAACAAAACAGTAAAATAAGATATTTCTATGGAAATTCGCAAGATGAGATTCGCTTCAAGTTACGGTAGCTGGACGTTCGGCTTCGTCACTTTCATATGTCGTAACGTTACTTTCAGAAGCCTGGAGCTTCAGAAATACGGGCGATCACACTCAGAACTGCCGAATGTTCTAGAGAAAGGTGACTATAACAATGTTCCACATCACGCAATTAATAGAAGAAAGATGATATCCAAACCTATAGTAACGACGTCAGGTCAAATGTTGGAGATTCCCATATAGCCCAAAATGTCGAAAATTAAGTGGTTAAGATAAGTTATTTTAAGCACAACTATTGGACAAGAGGCTCCAGCTACTTGGTCCCGCGGAAAGCCCAGAGGACAACAAAAGGTCACCAAACAAATACTTCCTTCTTCAGGAAATTCATGGGGGGAAAATGCGATGTCCACCAATTCCTTACAGCGTGCAGAATAGATGGGAGACAAATTTAATCTCTTTTTCATTTTTCTTCATAGTTTTTAAACTGCAGTTTAAATCAAGCATCCTTTGAGAACAGATTTCACAATGAACCCATTCACATTTCAGTGCTGTATTGTTTCTTATCGCACTTATTTGGACCCATATCTTTCCCTCGTGTGGTGCAGTGGTTGGAGGCACACGTGGAATCGATCCGCGCTCCCATGGCCCACCAAGCCTTCCATCCAACCGGGGTCGGCAAATTGGTACCAAACTTGTCTGGAAGGATAACAGCACTGGCTCGATACATCGGTAGACCACCGCGAGCCATTGTAAAGGCCAGATATGCATTCAGTCCCCTCCAACGACACTTAATGAAGTCGAATGCATGGCGCATCCCTCAGGGATTGATCAACGCCGAGAGCTCTATCCTTTTTTATTTATCCTCTCCCCATTCATCATTATATTAATAATGTCTTGGTCAACATGAAAAAACAAGAAGAAAATAAATACGAAAAAATTTTTTGAGTCACTGTGCAACCACGAAAGAAGAAAAAACCACTACAACAACAAGAGAACATTTCGCGCGCGAAAGGAGGAACGTTATTGCAGCAAAAAAGTATCCAGACAAAAGAACAAATCTTTTTAAAAGAATTTAAGCAACTTTAAGTCAAAAAATATTACGTCAAATAACGTCATTTAAACTGTAGAAATAACCCCCGTAGCATCGATATAGGCATAGAGGAAGCACTCTTTTATTTGACATCAATTGCCATCAAGTTTTAACCAGGGAAACAACTGAAGACGGTACAACTCGTATATCTCAACCGCATCGTAATGTAGTTCTTCACGAACAGATCATATCATTGCAATGTCAACATAGTGAAACTGAAGTCGATTTCGACTGAAGAAATCGTCTTAGCATGTTGACATTGCGATTGTCACTTGGTAGCGAGTGTTCGTCGAAAGTTGCGAGAGAACATAAGATATAGCGGAACTAAACTTTATACCCCTTCAATGAAGAAATATATCACAAGATCCGTTTATATATGGTAACAACAGTGATTTTATATTAAAGTTCAAAGAAGAACAACGCAGACGAAATTCTATGATTGTGGAGCTTGCAAATCCTGAGAAGACTAAAAATGTACAACAAGGTAGCACATCACCTGTCCCACCTGTCTCTCTGCTAGTCACAGAGTGTTTCTGATAAGAGTAAAGGTTCTATATCTCCCCACTGCGTAAATGAGTTCTGCTCATTCAAAGCTTATGTTAAGCTTCATATCCTTATCGTCAATGGTCTTCGTGTCGTTGACATTGTCGTTAAGAAACACAACATTAACACAGCGGCCAAAAGCCTATGTCCCACCCGTCGTTATCACTAAGGCATACAAACATTCCCAACCATTTGAATTCCAATATCATCACTTGTGTAGGTGGTAGCGATACTGATCTTTGATCGACGTTTGTAAGTCTCTGGACATTAGACCTTAACTACTTTTTTAATTGATACGTGAAACAATGACGTCATCGAAACGGAATATTTGACAACAAAGTAGCTTAGCAATAGAGTTATGCATTACAATAATGAGCACTAGATGAAGGGAACAAAGCTCAAAAAAGATAAAAATAAAGTTATCGCTTTTAGAGTAATCTAGAGGTAATGGTCTCAAATTGTTATTTCACTGTGGGATACTGGCGATCTGTAACGTAAAAGAAGCAATAAAAGAATACGTTGATTGGTTTGGTGTTGATAAATCCCTGGTAATGTGCCATGAATTCGACTCCATTCGTAACATCGTAGAAATTAATGAATGCATATTTTGCATATAAAATGACTTAGTTGACCTGCTTTTATTTTCCCATATAAGTCTGGTACTATTTCGCTGGCTCCGGATACACAGACGGGTTGATTCGACACAGATGTGAGATCAAGCCAACGTCCTGTAAGGCACCTCTTACACTGCAATACATACTGCAAGGTAAAATGTCATCAGTTGGACCAGTATTGTCGAATGAGCGCTATTGTATAGAACAACCTTCACTTAGCCTAAAGATTGGACCGTCCTGTACCTAAGAGACTGTCATATACTTATAAATTGATGCGCCCTAAGAGGACATTAAATAATGAGTTTGGAAAGATTGAAAAGTAACGATGATTTAAGGAACAAATAAGTCGTCTACAGTGTGATGAGCTTCGATGGAAATCGTTTCCAAGTACAATAAACATTTTCAGCAAACAATTCGCTATTTGTACATGTATTCTTGCGAACTGCCTGTGTTGAGCGGACGCAAGGGTTTTTGAATACACTATTTTCTTGATGTGCGGACGAGTTTCCGTTAGACATCGCAGCAAGTTTTTCGCGGCAATTAAAAAGGCACTAACACAGTGCAGATGACTTGAACCAGTGTCACATTCACTATAACGACTAGGCCGATCCTCGTATGAAATGCTGAGATATTTGCAAAACTCCGGACCACAAGAGTATGCAGTGGGGAACGAACACGCGCTGTTGTCCTTACCGGAGAGCAGCGCACTTCACCACTACACCATCCGGGTCCCGGTAAGGACAACAGCGCGTGTTCGTTCCCCACTGCATACTCTTGTGGTCCGGAGTTTTGCAAATATCTCAGCATTTCATACGAGTTATATTTCGCAACATACTCTGCCATTAAGAAGAAAAAGGCAGTAAATAAAAGGGTTAGGACTAGGTCGATCGTTGTTGTAAATTAAATAAAATATACATTATAATCATGGTGTGCGTTATTTAATCGACTACCATCATGTTGCAGCTTAGAATTGATTGAAGGCTAGCAGAAAATAATCTCCCCTTCAGTATTACTTATTAAGCGTACCACCTGTCTCATTAGCTGCCTAACTAATCATCGTGTGACTCGAATGAGCATAAACAAATTCTCCATTAGTCCGTGTTACATGCTGGAGCTGTTCAATGACTCAACGAGTTCAACTCCGTCGAATGAACTTCTCGCACAAGACTTTTGTTGGGTGTTTTTGGCAAATGACGTCGTATAGACGGCAAATTGAGTTTGCTCGTGTTTAATGGTGTATGGGAGAAATTGTTGTGGCTCCCCAAGAATAGAGATGGAACTTCTTTGTTCGTAGTGAGACTAAACCCCTCTAACTAGCTCTCGAATCGGTCAAATTTGCTTTCATTAACTGGATTCCACACTAATGAAAATAAAACGAGAGGTTCGCAAAATTTTATTCTGAATTCTGAATGCTAAACTAAACTTATGTTTTCTGGTAGAGAAAGACAGTCGTTCTTGCTTGCTAATAAACAATCAAAGAGATGTTGCACGCCGGCTGCAATGAATCATACGAAAGTCGTCTCCTTAAGTAAACACACAAAACGAAGAAATCGTAATGATATGATCACAGTCACATCTAGAAAAAAGCATTTGGACCAATGATCCTAATAAAATAGTAGAATACAATGCTTATAGTAGTTAATAGGTGCCACTCATCCCAGATGTCTACTGCTTCATCACAAGCTGTTTCCCAGCAGGTGGTAGTCTCTCCCAAGCTCAGTAGGAGGTCGACATTTCTATTCGGAAGCACAACAAAGAGTCAACATTAGAACAATCATTATGTATTCTTTCTTTGATGAGCTTTGAACAATCATTGTTCCGTTTTCGTTTCCGTTCATACCGGCATAAATATTGCTGTTCAGCAAAAGGATAGCCAAATTGCAAAAATATTTTCAGTTTTACACTTTCAGTTAAATTCACTGCTACAGATTGAGTCCTTCGCTTGTAGAATTGTAAAGTTATGGTGTTTTCTTCAAAATTTTTCCACGAGGAGTCGTTGTGGCAATAAGGAGCAAGAGTAATCGGAAGACTATCCGACTATCCGATTAATGACAAGCAAAATGATTCTCGGACGAGTTTTCTGATGAAAGTTCATTAGTGAAACGAGAAATATTCAAGAGCGACAACAAAATCGAGAATGTTCATCGAGCAACGCAGTCGCTAATGGTGGAGTGGAATGGATGAGGTGCGAATATTATAAAGGAAATGGAAAAACCCGTTTTGAACAACTGAGGGGATTATATCGACTATTTCCCCACTAAATGTGTTCAGAATCCTTGGCTTATAGGTTTCTCTTTCATAGTTATTTCCGTATAAAAAGTCCTTCCTTCTAAGAAGAACGAAAATTGGCGTTAGTAACTTACCATCCTTCATATTCGTAACGAACTTAAAATTACAAAGTACAACTTTTTGTTTTCTTTATTTACGCCTATTGTTCCTCTTCCTCATCTTAACTGGGTTCAATGCAATGGATAACATGTGAGATCCCAGAAAAAGTAATCGCGGGTTCACAACAGACCTAGTGCTCGAGTTTCCCACATTTCTCGGTGTCATTATGATTGGATTTCACATAAGGTTACAACCATCTATTCATCACCACTAACTACAACTTTTATGGAAAACATTGAATTCTATAATGATAAATACGATACACTGTTCTAGGTGAAAAAAGCACATCTGAGGCAAACAACGAATCCCTAACGGAATTTTCAAATCCTTCATTCCAAAAAATCGGTGCATACAAAAGAAAAAACGGAGATATCACAAGGTAGTTCCTCTGACTTCATAAGCACTCATCTCAACCTCCTTCTCTCATAACGTTTGCTGAGCACTACGTTTGTGAGGAAAATCAGTTTTACATACAACGAGAGAAAAAATGATTTTGTGAAAAAATTCTACAGTTAAGATTTCGTTGGAAAATTTCAGTCATTGTAACTTCTGAGTTTATATTGTTGAGCTTACACGAGGTCGATAGAGAAGCTTATTCGGCTAACGTTTCGATGTTTTCGTTTTAACCGGAACCGACGATCTTTGTCGATGGTTCACAGTTGTAGCTCTTCTCGATATGGCGTCTTCGTCTCGCATCGAACCGCATCTTCCTCAGTTGAGCGTCTCGAATGAGACATACTCACTCGGCGACATTCTTCAGTTTCAAAATTATTGTATTGCAACTTCTGTTTCGAGTTTTTATAATTTAGAGGGAAATCCGGAAGAATGCACCCAGTGGGCTGCTGGTCGGCAGTTGGTCACTCTTCCATACATCACCACTCTTGGTAAATATTACAAATTTAAATAATAGGATAATTATTATAACGAACGTTACAGAGAGAAAGTGCAAAAGATTAATGTGAAGAAAAATAAGAGTTTTCTCGGTAATTGACATGTTCCAATTCCAGTGTTTTTTTTCGGTTGTTCTATAAGACAATAAAACCTATCACCAACTAGCCATTAGATGATTTAGACTGAAAAATTTAAACATAGACGAGTGAGAAAAGAGGTGAAAAGAAAGAGAAAAGGGAAAACATTCTACTGCTTTGTCGTCGGCACAGATTTTCATTTGTACTTCACAGTGGATTTTTAGTGGAGTGGACAAGATGACGAACCACATGGTTCATTGGTTTTTATCTGCACTAAAACATTGAAAAATACGTGTAGATGGAGCAACAAGACTTAGTGATGCTATAAATAAGGAATTTAAGTCAGACATAGTCACAGTTTGCCTCTTAGAGGAAAAATACTAAACTAGGGAACGAATGGACTGTGATTGATGTTACGTCTAAAGAATGAATTATAGCAGAGTAGACAGAGAGATGACGGCCACGAAGAACTAGGATGACGGCAACGATAACGACGGAAACCGCAACAGCAACAACGACGACGATGAGATTTTATTCGGACGACATGCTGCTCCATCAATGAAACGTGCACTTCAGCTCGCAACGTGACGCTCTTCTTCTCCTTCTTCAGCTTCCTTCACCAACTCTTCCCCTCCCACTTTCCCTCCAACTCCAAACTCCACCCGCTGCCTCTACTTCTCTGCTACCATCTGCATCATTCCTACTATATGTTCGACTCTTTGCCTCGTTACACTTCATAGAAGCGCACTAGATAAAAACATTAGGTGCCCGTAGACTCTATTTTATCGTTAGGAACGCTAAGACACAGACTAGAAATGATAAAGTCATTTCTACCCGAAACCTATATTACTGGTAAAAATAACCTTTTGGGCTGCAGAGCTTAAATTCTTTGATTAAGAAACCTGCCACCTAAACAAGCGATCAAGAAATCTGTCGTCGTGTTTCTACAGTTTTGCTATAAATTTCTCTTCTATAAAATCGCGAAAACATAGAAAAAGACTTTCTAAAAGTTTGTTTAGATTCAGAAAAGAGAACAACATATTATCGTAGTTCTATAATGAACTAGAAAACTACATATTACAACTTTAGTAGAATACCAGCACGGTTCATTATCACGGAGCGTGGGCATTCGCTTACAAATCTCATTTAACTGGTTGTTTTTAAAGGGTTCAGTTTGTTCTTTCCTAAAAACATCTCGATGAGGCCATAACCGAGATCGTAGATATGGCCAGTTTGAAGATCAACCACATGTAAACAGAAATCGCCGCAGTTCCGGAAGAAACCCGGCCTCCGCAAGGAGGGAAGGCGGCGGAGGTACGCTGACTGTCTCTGGCTTCCAAACGGGTTGGTGACTTCCCGTTGTGGTGGCGATATAGGAACTTCCTGCCATAACATACTATTAAACTTTTAAATTATGATTCTCGAAGTACACCTTCCATAATATTTAAATTTAAAACGCTTGTATCAATATTGCTTAAATTACACCTTTCTCTAGAGCCTAAAAAAATCTACTGATCCTGCAGCGAAAAGTGTGTAAAAATTAAAAGGGTGAAAGTTAAGAAATACTCAGGTTGTTACGAAGCCTACGACAAACGGTTCTAAGTAAGGCGAGAGTTAAGCTGAAAAGTGCAGCGGAAATTGGCAACTATTCTTGATGAGGAAACCATGTGTAGGTATGCTGCATGAAGTTTGCGAATCGATTTTATCGATCGAGACTAGAATAAATGAAGTAGTTATTAGAATCGTTGTAAAAATAAAAGAAATCATGAAAATGAGTGAAACTGGTGGAAATTGGGTAAAAATCAGGAATAGCATTTTACTCTAAACATTTTACATGGACGCATATGATCAGGGTTAAGTAAAAAAGAAGAATAAGCTACGAAATAAAAAAAAAGTTTTAAGAAAGGACATAAGGGATAAAATATGAAGGTGAGAGAAAGTTTTACCTAGAACAAAGTCAAACCATTGTAGTGCATTGTTTTAGGATTAGTGAAGAGCTCCACTTTATTTTCCTAAAATATGAAATGATGACCAGCTTTAAAAAAAACAATGATGAACGAAAGATGTTTGGTGGAAGACGGAGCTAATGATGGTGGCGAAACGAACCACACCTTTCCATCTAAGTCATGTGGAAACTGGCGGTTGTCGGCCAGCAGACCGGATGTACGGCTTAGCACCTCCACGCATGACGACGACGTCAGCAGGCAGGTGTCAGCGACCATCACACGTCACCATGTGGACCTATCAGACTTTTTTGTAGCTATTTACGCTACGACAATAACATAAAAAAATAGGATAATGATCAATTCCATCACCTATCGGCTTTGTTGATGACTGCAAATATTTTTTGTTCGGCAATCGTAAAGTTGTTACACAGTGTATGGTTGGTGACATATGCGACTGTAATCAACTGTTCTAATCTTCCTCAGTGGAAGTTACGTTAAGAGCGGCTCTGAAGAAAGCAATACTGGCGAAAAGTCAGCTACTGTTGCATTATGTGTTTTCATATGGAAGTAAATGTATGCTGTATAACAATCCCGCGATTCGATGTTTTTCTTCAACAAGCAGACACGAAGTTGTTAGTATAGAATTTATTAGGATACAATAACTGACGGACGCATCGGCGGTTTCGCCTTCCTCAGAGCCTGGAAAGGTCAAATTGAGATGCGATCTACTCAGTCAAACACTTTCATAACCCTAGTAGATAAAACTTAAATAAATTTGTATTCGCATAAGAAACAGCTTCATTTAAACCCCTACCGTCTATTTGTTGTAAGTATTTAAGTTCGTGTTGGTGGATAGCAGCCGAACAGTAATATATGGGCGAGGACTGCACATGCGTCAGGTCATTGGATTAGCCTGAGGTATGGCGCCAGGTCACGCGTGATGACAAGTCACTCCCTCCGTGCGGTTCATTTTTGAATTTTTGGGATTGATCCAAAACGCTTCAAGGATTTTACGCGCTGATGTCTTCGATTCGTGCGTGAGGATAGTGACTCCTACTTCAAAATCTCCTCCGTTGTGTTCCTACATCCTATGTGCGTCTAGTGGAGTGTTTGGTTTTAATTTAGATTTACCGACTAGGTGTTCCTTTACGCGGACACAGAGAAGTCTACCCGTTTCGCCAACGTATTCGTGCCCGCACGCTTTACAAGAGATCAGATAGACTGTACCCGAACTCATACAATCACCGTCTCTAGCATTTGGGCAAATTATGCAGTTCTTCGTTATACATAGACGGTCCTATAGGCGGTTGCGAACTAGCTGGCGTCTTAGAGTGTCTTATGGTATTTCAATCACTCTTACGGAATTCTCTAGACCGGCCCTTATTAAGCAACGTTTTATAGCTGCACTTATTTCGTTTGAAATAAAGTTCAAGAGGACCGGAACCTTGTTTTCGCTAGAATTATCGCTCTGGGGCGTGGGTTTTCCTCTATGCCTATGCCGAAAAGCTACTTTTTCGCAACCATTTGAAGCAGCTATTTGGTGCGCCAGTTTCGAGGATTCTTCCCTCTGCTTTCCTCCTGTGTACACGTTGGCGGCGGTTCGAAACATATTTCTTATAAGCGCCCTTTTCGTGTGTGAGGGATGAGAGGAGAGGTAATGAACCACTATATTCTTACTACTTGGCTTTCGATACCATTTTGTGATGTAGCCGTTTTCGGATAGGTTGATTTGAACGTTTAGAAATGGAGGCCGATTTCCTTTCGGTTTCCCACGGGTGAATTTTATGTATTTTGACTGTTCGTTCAATGACTCAAAGCATTTGTCCATCTCCTCTTTTGTGGAGCAGATGACAAAACAGTCATCTATATAGCTACAGTAGAGTAATGGCCTGAGATCGATTACTGGTGCTTCCACCTTAGACATAAAGGCAACGGCAAGGTTTGGTTCCAGTCGCTGTCCCATTGCCAACCCTCTAATTTGCGCGTAATATTTCCCGGACCATCTGAAGATCGAGCAGTTTAAGCAGACCTTTAAAAGGACAACAAGCTGCTGAATCGAAAAGCCATACATGTTAACTGCTCCTTCGTGTTGCTCAAGAAGCTCGCGGATTTGCGGAGTCGTTCGACACGTTAGTGTAAAGGGCGGTAACGTCGAACGACTCCATAACGTACGCTCTTTTGGCAAGTGCGTTACGCAAAAGATCTAGGAAGATTTGCGTGTTCGTGAGATGGGCTGTTATGTGCTAAGGCAACTGGTTGAGGATTAGATTTATAAACCGAGCAATACTATCCGTAGGCCCGTCCACACAACTGGTGATGGGTCTAACTATAAAGGTGGAGGGTTCGGCCAGATCATCAGCGGATATTAAGTTATGGGTCTCGCTGATAAGTAGGTATAGGACGGGACATGTCGGCACTTCAATCTTAATATGCGAAATGTCTGCTGGTTTTAAACCTGCTGCGCTTGCCATTTTGACCCGTTCGTTGTTCAGTTTATGATTTTGACTTCTGAACTCCTTTCCAGTAGATGCGCGATAAAGAGAGAAATTTATTTATTAAGTTTTATCTGCTGGGGTTCCTAAAGTGTTTGGCTGAGTAGATCGCATCTCAATTTGACCTTTCCAGACTCTGAAGAAGGCGAAACCGCCGATGCGTCCGTCAGTTATTGTATCCTAATAAACTCTATAATAACAACCTCGCGTCTGTTTATTGAAGAAAAACGTCGAATTGTCAATCAATGCCGCGGTTTACAGAAAGTCGGTCTTGGGAATCTCGTGATTGTTGAACAAGGCACCTACGCATTTATAATCCAATGCCGGTGTTAATTGAAAGGCGGTCCTGGGAACTGTAAATTTTCTATTAGTGGAAGTTTTTTCACTACTGTTGAATGCTAAAACATTGTGATTTCTACTGCAGTTTCAACTAAACAGTATTCAATGCAGACATGTGCTCTCCAGGTCATTTCTGTTGACCGGTGATTGGTGATAGCACAGCTAAGGTAAAAAAGAAAGTGTCCAAGAGGAATGTCGAGTACGGCCCTCGGTCGGTGTGTTGGATAGCACATGAGCATCTGGAAGTGTAACGGCAAGTTCAAAGCCCACCAGAGTTTCTAAGTTTTGCTCATATTTCCGCGTCCTTGTGCTTTCATTTTTAAAGTCGAGTCCACTTAAAGGCAATTTAGTATTCTTTGCCGCGAAACCCGTTTATAGAAATGATCGCTGTATTCAGCTCTCCTAGAATTCTCGAAGAGGCGCTAGAGGTGATCCCGAACTAGTGTCTCACATTTATTTCCCATTCACTTTGTTTGTAGGCTTTAGACCAATTCAATACACAGGGTAGAATCCGTGCGAGGTAAAATCTATCTGAAAGGCAGAAAACCTCACCATGCATACATGAATAAGGCGGCATGTATGCGGTAGCTATTTGTCGAACCAATACTATAGGCAAAGAGGAATCTAATTACATCTTGGTCCAAGTAGCGGATAATTTGCGTTTGCTGTTTTGCCTCAAGAACAACTTGCTCAATATCTCCCAAATATGGAAAGAAAAGAGGTGAAGACGGAAAACCAACAGCAATAGCGAATGTATTAGTAATATCCTCCCATCGATTTACTGTCTAATCCAAGCTGAGAGGTGTTCCTGAGTGTCGGGCTGCGCTGTACAACGGTTTCTCAAACTGAGGAGGACTCTGATATTTCCAACCAAAAGTCCAGCTAAAAGTAAACCAATACCAATACCAGGATCCACCACTGGGCAGGTATCGAAGTAGTCGCATTGTGGTGAATCTCCTTCTGATCCACAACGGCTTCGGCTGCCTGGAGCGGTGACGACCTGAGGAAGGCTTCGGCTAGGATAACCACAGGACTCCAAGAAACCACAATGGTTAAACCAGCAGGTCACCGGAGAATGGAAATCATACTGGAGCCCGCACAAGCAGTGAAGGCTGGCCATTCAAGCACCAAGTAATTAAGTGATAATAGCACCAAAATTCTCCATAGTAACACGCGCTCAATTCAAATTTGTATTATTGCGTTTATCTACTGGACTTTTGTGACGAGAACCTCTTTGAGGTTTTGAAGCAAAACGCGCACAGAATAGAACTTCACTGCATAATTGTACGTAGACTTTTCCAAAAATGGACAGGAAGGAATCTCCTCAAATCGATTCCACGACCAAGAGAAAAAATCTCGGCCTAGTAACAGTAGTTGAAGCAATACTGATTACGTAAAATAGTAATAGGTATTCCAGTGTTGAAGGTCCGAATGCATGGTACGAGATCTTACGCAGCGTTGTCTACGAAAGATGTTTGAACGCATTAACCAGTTTCCATAGTACAAACATCAACGGATTCACCGTCATCACCGTGCTCGCACCGACAAAGGGGGTTCACCGGCACTAGACCACATTAAGATTTTTGAGAAATTCTTGATTCTGCAAAAGGGACAAAATTTTAAGGTCAATATTATATTATAACAAAAAAAGTAGAAACCAGATTCACATACTACCTTAATAACGAATGAAACGCTTTCAAGGATAATGCGATCAGCGTGGATTAATCTCTGGCAGAAGGGCCATGCATCAAACATCATCAATAATCATATAAATATGGGATGCGAATTCGTTTCGTACATTAACTTCCAAGGGCGCTTGTGCCGCAGTGGTCTGAGGCGCTCTGCAAAACACACGTGGGATCGATCCCCGCGCCCATTGCCCACCAAGCTTTCCATCCCTCCGGGGTCGGCAAATTGGTACCAGACTTGTCTGGGAGGATAGCGGCACTGGCTCAATACGTCGGTAGGCCACCGCAATTCATCGTAAGGCCAGAAGATATGCATTCAACCACCTCCAACGATACTTAATGAAGTCGAATGCGTGGCGCATCCATCAGGGCATATCCTAGAAGTGTAGCCAGTTAGTATTTTTACACTCTCAAGTAAATCTGCTAGCAACTGCTAGAAATTTGGTGATTTGGTGACCCAGGAAGGCATGAAGCCATGGTAGACTCGGTGCCTGGGATCGGGCCCAGGACGACGTGTGTGTTCCATGTCAGCCGTGCCTACTGCTCCACCTTACTGCGCTTCTCGCTTGAGAGTTTTTAAGAACATAAAAGACCATAAAAGGCTTGCCAACCACCAATGAGAAAAATCACGAAATCGAAATAAATCTGGTTTAGTAAAGATATTACTTGATTGCTTAGGTTTCATAGCTACTTAATTGAAGGTCCTACCAAAAATCCGCACTCTTCTTCCAGAAGACGATGTACTTTGCAGTGAACAAGTCAGAAAATGACTATGATGTTCGTCGCTTTTGTTCTTCAGCCATATAACAACTACTTTGATACACTTGGTACCCACTTTGTGATAATTTTGGTTCTCTTCGGCAAAGTACATGGTCTAATTGCTTTTTCGTAAGTGAAATAACGAATGATACGTATAGATTAGACACCATAAATTCTCATGATAAATGAGACAAACTCTGTTAGCAGTTGGACCAAAAAGATGCTCTAAACAGAACATCAGATAGAATTTGATAATGCATGGTGCTGGATTTATTTAGCTTTTAATGCGAATATTCTTACATGGGGATAATTACGTATAATTTTTTCATGGTGCTGTTAAATATAAATCACTGTATGAAGTGCTGAGATACTGCAAAACTCCGTACCACAGGTGTATGCAGTGGAGAACGAACACGCGCTGTTGTCCTTACCGGGGAGCAGCGCACCACTCACCACTACACCATCCGTCCGACCCGGACCTGTGGTCCGGAGTCGGAGTAACTTGCAATGTTTTTTTGAGACCGGCAAAGCATAACTGCCTACGAAGCTCTACTTGATAGGTTACCGTATCTCACTCAAAAGTGAGATCCCAGGGAAAATAAATGAAACGAATAACAGAAAGCGTCTCAAGATACACTTTGGTAGCGAACCTTAACGGCCTTTAGTAATTAAGAGGCATCTGTAGATAGAATTTTTTATGTTAATGAAATGTGACGGTTGCAACTAAGCATTCACAAGTGCATCATATTGAAAATGTTACTTTACGAACTTAGACTTTGTGCTTAAAGAAGGCCTCAGTCTGCGCAAATAGTTGTGTTGCCATTAGCTTTCCCAGTACAACATGTCCCCTAAATTTATTTTTCAACTTTTCGTTACAGTCTTTTTGGTACTCTAGACAGAACATGGAATAATGAGGCTTCAGTTGATTAGACAGAGACCTTAGCGAATCTTGTTGCTAAAAAACTTGCATGGAACTCTTCTCAGTGGTAGTATGGATGAAATGAGTTTGTCAACCTTGAAAATCTATTCTTTGCTTGCCTATTTGAACACAGAGGCGAAAGAACCCACTTGAACCGGTACGAAAATAAATGACCGGTGACGAAATATTTGTACAATAGCGACGATGTTCCATCAACAGCGTAACAAAACGACTTAAAGCTTGCAGCAAAACCGGTACTCGATGTAATATGGTAACAACCTTTCAAAAAAAGTGCTATCTAACTATAGGGTTGCTGAGGTATGATCAAAACTCGGAACCACAGACTGGCTCCGAACCCACGATCAGTTATTTTATAGCCAACCCGATTTCGAAGTACACCTGATGCTTCGTAATTCTCTCATATCTCAGAATCCTTGCGGTTCTATTTCATATTGTACTTTGCCATGATAGGCAGAAAATAAAAGTTTAATCCTGTCTTGTCTAGCAATCTTTCGTAGCGGCATTTCGAGAGAAAATTCCCTATTTTGGCTACATCTTTCACGTAGGTTTCAATAGAGCCTTAGTCTGTCAAATGCGCGAAAAGGAAACCTAATTATTGCGCTTTTCTTGCGGTTCCAGTTCCACTTCTATCGGTTTTTTTCCTTCTTCTCGTCACCTGCATAGGATATTTCTGTTACGAACAGTATGTGGATTCAAACTAGTGGTTCCGCAATCAGCGAAAAATTGTCGAATTCTTAAGAGATTGACGAGTCGTCTCTCACTAAAGGAACAATAATTTTTTCATTAAGGTGATAGTGGGAAACTTTACAGAGCTTTAAAAAAGCTTTTTCACTACCACAGTGGTTAGAGGGTACCAGTGATACACCATGGAAAATGATGGTGTCTCTCATGATGAAACCTCAATTCCCTACTTGCCTTCATGCTCGAAGCATGGATTCAACAAAAAAAAGTGTTTAAAAGAACGTTTTAAAGACACTCTGAAGTCAGAAGTTAATGTTGAGCTGAAGAGAGATTTTCTCTTGTTATTCACGTATCTAATGGTTTTTGCTCTAACTATCAAAGTTCGACACATGCTGAGGTATGTCGGCTCAGAGCTGAAAGTGGCCATCATCTTCGTGTCATACGCATTAAAATCAACGCGCATCTTTACAAACGTGCTAGTTAGCATGAGATTAGAAGAAAAAGAAACTGGAGATTTATTTAATAAGTTGAACCGTAATGTCGTCGCAAGTTGTTAAGAATTCGACAACAACGATGACTGATTGATGACAGTTGACAACATTGCAGCAACGATCGATAGCGATTAATTCTTTACGACACATTTATATAATCCCACTCACGCTCATTGCCACGCCTACCGTATCCCGATCGTAAGCCGTAACATAACGTCTTTATGTAACTACTCCGCTACGTTTTTCCATTACGATAACACTTCTTATACTTTTCTATACAGCTATAGTTAGAACCGGACTTCTTGAGAAACTGCATGAAGATGGCAATTACAAACTGAGGCGAAATTTCCAATCTAACTTTCAAGTCACCTACCATCGTTATAGCAAAAAAAAACACTGTAACGGCATTGTAGAGCCGTACGAAATTCAAATGGGTTTTTGGCAACATTTGTTCATATTGTTAGACCTGCACGAAATACAAACCAGTTTTGTAGACCTTGCAGCATTTCTTGGAAATCGATGACAAGGTGTAACTTTGTGTTGTTGAAAAAACAAATTACAGACTGAGCTTTATTTAGTGCTAGTTCCTTAATGCAATTACTTGCCCCAAAATCTCAATTTAGGTGAGACAAAACCGCAGTGTTTTGTCGAAACCACATCGAGCACACATTTCCTGCTGAAAGTATAGAGCGTCCGTTCTTGACCGCGCCTTTAGCGATGCATCATCTATTAAACTCCATTTATAGCATCGTGAAGTCAAATGAATCTCTATCTGACCCATACAACGACTTAAGGAGGCGTACCGATGCACAGCGCTATTTTCCTCTCAGACAAATTTGTTACCACATAGCCCAACTCAGAGGGTTGGAAGATATGGCGATCTTGCGGCACGGGGCCGAATCAGCGACTGCGAGTGTCTTATGAACCATCTTTGGTCATATTTCGAAACCGACCTTCCCTAAACCTCGGTGTGACTAAACAATATGTATTCTTTTTTGATAAGCTTGCACGAGGTTGATAAATATATTTATTTTCGGCTAACATTTCGACGTCTTCGTCTTCCTCAGAGCCGATGATCCGAGTCGATGGTCCATGATTGTTGTTCGTCTCGACGTTGCAGCTTCGCCTTCGTGTCAAGCCAGATCTTCCTCAGTGAGCCATTTTCTCGAATGAGGCATCCTCACTCAGTGATGCCCTTTTATACACGATGCTGATGGTGGATATATAATGACAATGTCCGGTGGTAACAACTTGTATTTCTTCCGGACATACATCATTGCGCACATCGTGCAGAGGTCGGTGTATTATCAGCTAGCACAAAGCGTAGTAATATTTCGATTTGGTTGGTTTCGAATCGGCAGCGGTTGGTTGCTATCAAATTCGACCTATCTGATTCTATTGCGCGCAACACCTTGCCACGAAAAAAGAAAGAAGATCAAATCTTCGTATTTTTGTTGAGGAAACGCGAGGTGTTATTATTCTTTATTCACGAATAAGCTGACGTTTCGGCGGATTTCGCCTTCCACAGAGCCTGGAAAGGTTAAGTTGATAGCAATCTACTCGGACAGACACCTCCATAACCAAGCAAAAAAACTCTAAACCAAGATTTCAATCACAATGAACACAGCTTTGCACACTCACCGCTTTCTATGAGTCTTCCACTGAGTATGTCGCGTGAAGACCGACCGCACAGAATTCACATGGAAGCGTAATGTACCCCTCCCATCAGAATAACAGGCTTATACACTGCCCTATATCACGCGTGATAACGAAGCATTCCTCCCTGCTGTTCATTTTCGAATTCTTGGAATTAATCCAGAATCCGTCGAGAGTTTTTCGCGCCTGTGTTCTTGATTCGCGTGCGAGGATCGTGACACATACTTCAAAGTCGTCCCCGTTATGTCTCTGGGTCCTATGCGTGCCTAGCGGGGTATTTGGTCTATGTTTGCCGGCTAGGTGTTCTTTTATGCGGACACAGAGGGGTTTGCCCGTTTCTGCTGCGTAGACGGGCCAACGGACAGGATAACATGGTTTTTAACCCTAATATTAAATCAGTTGTTGAAACACATTCCGCCCATCCTACGAATACCCAGATGTTTCTGTATCGTCTACGTACTGCGCAGCCCAACAGCGCGTGCGTGATGGAGTCCTTCGACGTTACCGCCCTTTATACAAACGTGTCAAATGACTTCGCAATGCAAGCCATATTCGAACTTCTTACACAATACGAAGGAGAAATAAACATTTATGGCTTCAAGATAGAGCACCTGATGGCACTCTTAAAAGAATGCTTGAGCTGCTCAATCTTCAGATGGTCCGGAAAGTACTACGCTCAAATAAGAGGGTTGGCAATGGGAAAACGACTGGCTCCAAGCCTTGCCATTGCATTTATGTCTAAGGTGGAAGCACCGGTGACTGATCTCGGGCCGCTACTCTACTGTAGGTATGTAGACGACTGCTTTGTCCTTTGCTCAACACAAGAGGAAATGGACAAATGTTTCGAATTGTTAAACGCACAGTCAGTGTATATCAAATTCACCCGAGAAAAGCCGAAAGAAAAAAAATGGCTTCAATTTTTGAACGAACAAATTCACCTATCAGAAAATGGCTACATTACGAAGTGGTACCGAAAGCCAAGCAGTAAAAACATCTTGGTTCATTACCTCTCCTCTCACCCCTCTCACACGAAAAGGGCGCTTATAAGAAACATGTTTCGAACAGCAACCAACGTGTGCACGGGAAGAGAGCGGAGAGGAGTCCCGTAACTTGGTACGGTAAATAGCCATTTCTAATGGCTACGAAACCGTAGCTCAGGTGTGGATGAAATCCTACGCCTTCAAACGATAACTCTAGCGATAGAAGGGTCCCGTTTATCCTACCCTTCATTTCAAATGATATAAGTACAGCTATAAAACGCTGCTTAGGAAGAGCGGGTTTAGAGAATTCGGTGTGCGTAGTTGAAATACCACCGAGTAATCTTAAGCGCCAGCTAGTTCGTAACCGCCTATATGACCGTCTATGTGCAACTCAAAATTGCATAATTTGCCCCAGTGGTAGAGACGGTGATTGCAAGAGCTCGGGTATAGTTTATTTGATCTCCTGTAAGACGTGCGGTGACGAATACATTGGCGAAACGGGCAAACCCTTCTGTGTCCGCATAAAAGAACACCTAGCCGGCAAACATAGACCAAATACCCCGCTAGGCACGCATAGGACCCAGAGACATAACGGGGACGACTTTGAAGTATGTGTCACGATCCTCGCACGTGAATCAGGAACACAGGCGCGAAAAACTCTCGAGGCATTCTGGATTAATTCCAGAAATCCGAAAATGAACCGCAGGGAAGAATGCCTCATTATCATGCGTGATATAGGGCAGTATTTAAGACTGCTATTCTGATGGTAGGGGCACATTATGCTTCGGTGTGATTTCTGTGCGGTTAGTCTTCACGCGACATACTTAGTGGAAACCTTATAGAAAACAGTGAGTGTGCAAAGCTGTGTTCATTGTGATTGAAATCTTGGTTTAGAGTTTTTTTGCTTGGTTATGGAGGTGTCTGGCCGAGTAGATTGCTATCAACTTGACCTTTCCAGGCTCTGTGGAAGGCGAAATCCGCCGAAACGTCAGCTTATTCGTGAATAAAGAATAATAACACCTCGCGTTTGCTCAACAAAAATACGAAGAATTACTTGATCAATGCCGAGGTTAATAGAAAGCCGGTCGTGGGAGTTAAAGAAGACTAGTTAAACACTGTTTCCAAATACTGCACCAGCTTAATTGGGTCAGTGCGGATTTGTGCTTCCCAGATCATTCCGGTCGACAAGTGATCGCTAATAGAACCGCTAGGATAACTTAAAGGAAATGGAAAGCAGAACCGTCGCTGATGCTCTAGATAACACGTGAGGCCCCGGAACTGGTAAACGCGGATTTGAGACACAATATCGATTTTTGCTCATAACTCGGTATCCTTGTGATTGCTTTATACTGTTTTATACATAAACGTCTGATTTTTTTTCTGCATTTAGGTATAATACTTTATTTTCTAAACTCATGAGTAAATGCTGCTTATTTAAGATCATTATTAAATGTGTTGGAATAACATTCAACACTTTTCCTACTGATGGCACCGTAACGTAGAAAACTGGCTGAGAGGGGGGCAAAACAAGGCCCTCAGTGGTAAAGAGAGTAACACTTGAGTCATTGAAAAGTGTAATGGCGCGTTAGAATCTGACCTGAGGTCGAAGTTTTGTAAATATCTCAGCATTACAATGCTTGGATTTCACACCATACAGTGCTGTGAGAAATAACAGTGGCCCATAAGTAAAAAGCAATAAAATGAAAAATAATGGTAGCTCGTTAGTAAAAAGTTAGCTTTTCGTACTATTAAACCAGTTTGTTGGCTGGCGGGGCTAACGCTAAACTGCAGCCCACAAGATGTTTCTAGTTTCTAATTGAAAAATAGAAACAAAACACAGAAAAAAAGGTTGAATAGAAAAACAGTCAGAAAAGTTGGAGAGTTTTTAAAAACTGGTAATAGTTGTAAAAATCTAAATTAAATCCGAAACTTAATCGGATCCAGATCCATCCATGCTTCGTATTCCACTGATGTTTTCAGTACGAAAGCCTGCAAACGACTTTAGGTAGCAGAAAAATCGAAAAGAGCATAATTTACTGCAAATTGCGACGTCTATTAAACCCTATGCTAAAGAAGCGGCTTAACTCTCAGTTTGAACCCTAAGAAAAAGATTAGTCCTTAATCAACAATAAGAAACGGAACTGACACCATATCGATTAATACAAATAGACAATTAACCATTAAAATAGTTCACAAAAGAAAGACATATACTTTAATATTAACGCTTCTACCAGTGCATAAGTTTTTATGTGCTGGACTATATGTATATAAGTTCTATAATGCTGAGATATTTCCAACACTCCGGACCGCAGGTGACTCCGCTGGGGAACGAACGCGCTGTTGTTCTTTCCGAGGAGTAACGCGTTCACCACCACATCATGCGGGTCCTTCGTTTCGCCGATCTCTCAGCTAGTTCTATCGACCACTGCCATCATCAATTACTCGTCAACAGGATTACATGTATAAAAGTAGTAAAAAGGAGCGCGTGTGGTGCAGTGGTTGGAGGCGCCACTGCGACACACACATGGAATCGATCCCTGCGCTCATGGTTCACCAAGCCTTCCATCCCCCCAGAATCGGAAAATTGGTACCAGACTTGTCTGGGAGGATAGCAGCACTGGCTTGATACATCGGTAGGCCATTGTGAGTCATTGTAAAGGCCAGATATGCGTTCATTCACTTCCAAGGATATTTAACGAAGTTGAATGCATGGCGCATACATCTGGGATTGATCAATGCCAACAGCTTGATCCTTTATCCTTTATTTAAAGTAGTAAAGTGCGAAAAACAGAAATGTGCTTTAGATGGCTTAGAAAATTCGATGATATATGACTACGATACACTTTATTACCCGAATCTTCTCAAACAAAAAAAACTCCTATTTATTCATACAGTGGCCCCAATAGCTCATGGCTTCGTTGTGATCAGCGAACTTTCCTGAATGCACTGCTGTTGTGGAATGGACCTTTCACTCATCCAGCACCGTCATCCATGTTGAGAAAGAGCTCGCATTTCCGCAAGGACACCCAGTAGACAGCATCTCACTTTCCAGAAAGCCAAATATGGCTGTGATATATCCAACAACGGTAAAAAAAAATAACGGTTTCTATAGCAAATCTGGGGTGTTCGCAACGTGGTGGTTAAAGTAATAAAGACGTGGTTGTTCGTTTCACGTAATGTTCCGTGATCACCAATCCTTCCATACCACTCTTTAGGTCACTGCAAGGCAGTGTATAGGCCAGGTATGCATTCATCCACTTTTAATCATCCTTGATGAAATCGAATACACTGTGTACTTAAGGAATTGACTAGTGCCGAAGCCATGATGATCCTGTACTTTTTTAAAAGCAAAATTGTGATCCCAGTCATATGCATCAATAGAATGGTGCTTTTTAGGTAGCTACGACGTGCTAAAAAAAACAATTGGGAATCTTATTAGGTTTCTGGTTACTCAATTGCTAAAAGTTTTTCCAGCACATATTTTTCTCTTGGAAAGATAGAATATTTAACATTGCACGTGGAGTGATAACTGACAGCTCAATCACTAAGGCTGCCTTATCAGCGTACTTCATTAAAAAATGACTGAAGATCCGCGTTTCACACACAAGACGAAGAATTCGTGGCAAACGCGCCGTATTTTTCTTATTATATAGCGTAAAAGAGCTAGAGTTTTGGCGAATATTTTTCAATTGTTCGTCGAATTTTATTCGACAACTTTAAGACAACCTGGTAGTCACTTTTTTGAAGATGGTTATTCACGGCAGCCATGGCAAATAGGAAGTGGAGTGGGAACCTCGATATTTTCACGAGAGCTTGTAGGATTCGCACAAAGTGGAAGTGGGAATAGAGGTTTTTATTGGCCAAGTGTCTAAACCCCACCTCTTGTTAACGCCTTTCTCATTTGTTCCCTGGGTTTTCATTTAAAACAGATAAAATGGAGACAAGCGACGAACCAAACATGCTACTACTCCGAAAAAACAACCCAAAAGCAATTACTATTTAACTGGTCGCTTTATACCGAATATACCTAACCACTTGTTACTCAGTGTATATACACGTAGTCGCTGGTTCGATAACGTGCTCGATGGAATCAAGCCTTTTACCCCCACAGGATCGCTAAATTGATGCCATACTGGTCTAGAAGAACAAAAACAGTGATCTGATGCACCGGTGGGACACGTTAAGTTATTCTACAAGTAAATAGGCATTAAACCATATCTGCAATGCTGCGAATGGAGTCAAGTGCATGGAGCATCGCAAAGGATTAATGAACTCCAAAGGTTCCACCTTCCTTATTTTGTTATCTGTTTTCGATACACTTAAATAAACACTTTTCTAGCACTGAGCATGAAAGATGAATTATATATTAAAGCACTCTAATGAAAAGAAATAACTATTGCTGTTACTGTTATACCTTTTTTATTTTCTGCCTACTATAATTTCGCGGCAGGGTACTAAGCGAAATACAACCACAACGATCGATAGAAATAGCTGAGAGACAAGCGAAACGAAGGACCCGCATGGTGTGGTGGTGAACGCGTTACTCCCCGGAAAGGACAATAGCGCGTTCGTTCCCCACCATAGACACCTGTGGTGGTCCAGAGTTTTACAAATATCTCAGCAACGTTGTGGTTGTATTGCTGTTACTATTTTTCTATAACAGAAAAATTCTAGCATTTTCCCATTCGATAGGCCTCGATTACAGCTTACTAGAACGCAGCGTTCCCTGGATATTGAGGCGTACAGTGCAGTTCAGTATAAATGAGCCTCGTGGAAAGAGAAAAGTTTTTCAGTTTTTCATTTTCTTAGCAAAATTTTTCGCCTGCTATGCATATTTCAGGGCGTGTGTGGGGCAGTGGTCGGAGGTGCATTGCGGCACACACGTGGAATCGATCTCCGAGCCTATGGCCCACCAAGCCCTCTGTCCCTCCGAGATCGGCAAATTGGTATCAGACTTGTCTATGAGGATAGCAGCTGGCTCAATACATCGGTAGGCCACCGCGAGTCAGATATGCATTCAATCACCTCCAACGATACTTAATGAAGTCGAATGCGTGGCGCATCTCTTAGAGATTGACCAACACCGAGAGCTTCTGTTTAGAACTTTATGCATGTTTCTATTAAACATATACATTTTACTTATTTCCTTGTATTCTTGTGTTTAAAGTTTTTTAAAATTCATTTGTTAAAATAACGATGTGTTTTCAATGGCAGTTACGAGCATACAATTTCGCCATTCGCTCATCAGACCTGATTTCAACAAACAAAGAATATCAGGTAATCAGCATTTCGAAAGTACTGTTTTGTAAATCCGTGTGAATTCGAAAAATTGGTGAGAGGTAACAACTGCTATGGTACATCTACACATTATACCGTCAGGTAAGCGTAAAAGTTAGTAAAAAAAAAACCTCTAACGGCTTGCAACAGAAAGCAAAATCACTGGCACATCAGCGTCTGTAACGGCTCATAGCGCAAGGATATGAAAAGCGTTCGCGGGAGTGAATAAGAGAGCAGAATTGCTGGTAAAGTACCTGTGAGCAATGAAAGTATTTAACTTATGTTAACAACACAACGTAATTACATGAGAATCGACGATAACATTAATGTATTAGCAATGCAGGAGCTAAGAATTACAGTTAATATCACTGCAACCTAAATGAGTTTGCAAAGAAAGATTAAGCGGGAGTGAAATGATGATGGAATGGGAACGGCGATCCCCAAGACGTCGTTAGAAGCCAAATGACGATGCTAGTGGCGTGGCTACGTCCAAGCGAGTGGCGTTGGTCGTAGGGTCGAGACTCAGGCCGCGGGGTCTAGTTCCCAAGCAATGAGACGTACCCAATAGCATGCCTGGTGGTGTGGCTACAAGATGTTGTGTAGTGGCGTGCCCGATGGCTAGAATGGGATGTGGATGTAAGGCACGCACACGGGTGTTGTGGCAAATGCAGTCTCTATCGAATTATAGAACGTGTTTGTTAGGTAGATACAGAATCCTCTATCTGATAGAGGAATTCTCTATACCATCTACTCAAAGTCCACTTGATGATCCAATCAACAAGAAATGAATTACGTTTATGCCTGAGGCCACTTTCAGTGGTCAGGTCCTTATATTTTTTCCAACGCCAGAGTAAGCTCTCAGCAGACTGGGGAGTAGAGCTAAAGGTACTGTATTGGCTATGGTCCTCCACGATACGCATACTTGTTTGTAGAACGAAATTTCCCCATAATTGGTGCAAAGTACAAGACTTCTTGCTCAGAAAGCATCGTCAGTATCATCTCAAGAAAGCGCACCTTTCCTCTAATAACTTGTGTTTTGCAGTAGTAGATTACTTATTGGAGGAAGGGTAACGCAGCGGTCAGTGATGAACTCCATCAGGAAGCAAGGTGCTGGTTTGAACCTCTCCCCGTCTCCATTCCATGTAGGAACGCCTTAGCTCGGCCATCTCCAAGGTTGCATGGAAAATCTACTCGACCAGTGATTTACGATGTTTGTAAAAGGGAAATCCTTAACAGCACCAGAAACAACGCGATATGTAAGAAAATCCATGCGGGCAAGGAAAGCGAGGAAAAAAATCAAATGCAATAAGTGCTGGAATGCTCAGTGCAGATGTTATAAGATATAAAAAAAATTACTTATTAAATAAATCGTGGTACACATAATCAACAGACAGCAGTGCTTGCGCACCCTTCACGGCCGTTGTCCTTCACAGAGAGCTTCATTGTATCCTTTACACAAGAAAGATAATACGAGTTTATCGACGAAGTCGAATTCAGCTTCAGAGATAGGAGAAAACAGCTCCCACCCTGATCCGAGCTGTCACACGATGAAAAGGAACTGCTTGGATGGTTTAAGTGGGTGAATACTTCCAATCATCTTATCTTAGAGGAGTGCTTCCGTTCAGATCCTCGAAGGTTATAGTAGTGCAGAGCCTATCAATTAGCGTCTTATACTAAATCTTTCGATCGACAATGAGCTTCTAATGGAGGCTTCACGCCTCTGTCTCTTCTTCTTTTTGGCCCTAACATCCCACTGAAATATGAATGCGCTGACGATAATGATGGCGATTATGGACGACCATTTCCGAGAAATTCAATGTGAAAATATTCTATAACGAGATGAAACGAATGCATTTGAAAGTCAATGCATGATTACAAAACGGAAAGAAAGGGAAAGTGACGAAGCGCGAGATTGAAGACACCAGGGACGAACAGAAGCGACCGACTGCGTGATGGGGACCAGCCTGTTGAAGAAAAAAAAGACGTAAGGCTCTAAAAAAAAGTTCGCAAACAGTTAACCATAGATTATATGTTATGCGAATTCTACTTTTAGCTATTTTTACCACAAATAATTGCATATCAAGCTTTTGTTGTCTGAAAAACTGATGCGTCACTTCCGCTTAGTATTCTGCCGTGAAAATTGCAGTGTAGTATAGAAGTACTACAGAAAACTCTAGAAATCTTCATTCACCCAGTGATTTCACTAACTTGGAAGTGAAAAATTACAAACTGAGAAGAAGGCAAAAAATAATTATTAGAACGCAGATGGAGTTTTCTCACACATCAAAGAGTTTCGTATCGAGTTTGTCGTAGTATCTATAGTGACAATAGGGACCACGACCGTTTTTCTTCCACCTCTTATCGAACAAACCGATCTCCGTCTTATTCAAGACTCTGTTACAAAAATACACTCCGAAACGTTCGAAAGCTTCTTGACCATCACCTATTGCAAGGGAGCTATGTCCTGGGTCCTTCCACCTCCACCAGGGACAAAGTTGACTCCTTGAGTTCCAGACCTTATTTTTATCCCCATTGCATGAGCTTTCGAACGTTTCGGAGTGTTATAACTTTTTATTTTCTGCCTACTATAATTTCGCAGCAGGGTACTAAGCGAAATACAACCACAACGTTGCTGAGATATTTGCAAAACTCTAGACCGCAGGTGTCTTTGGTGGGGAACGAACGCGCTATTGTCCTTTCCGGGAGTAACGCGTTCACCACTACACCATGCGGGTCCTTTGTTTCGCCTGTCTTCCGCCTGAAATTATAGTAGGCAGAAAATAGAAAGGTATAACATTGTGATTTCAACTACAGCCGCAGCTTAACTGGGTTCTATGCCGATTTGGGCGCCCCAGATCATTCCCGCTGACGGGTGATTGATGTGGCAAAGATCGATAGAAATAGCCTGAGAGACAAACAAAGGACCCGCATGGTGTGGTGGTGAACGCGTTACTCCCCGGAAAGGACAATGCTGCGTTCGTTCCCCACCATAGACACATGCGGTCCAGAGTTTTGCAAATATCTCAGCAACGTTGTGGTTGTGTTTCGGAGTGTGTTTTTATAATAGAGTTTTGAATAAGACGGAGATCGGTTTGTTCGATAAGATGTGGAACAAAAACATTCGTAGTCCCTATTGTCACTATAGATACTACAGCAAACTCGCTACGAAACTTTTTGATGAATTATTAGAACATTTAAAAAAGCGTTATTTTAATCCTTTCGCAACGAAGTCGATTTTTCGAGGACTGGTCATAATTTATAGAGTAGTAAAGCATTTCAACATTGCTCACGGGTGATTGCTGATGGCAGAGATCGATAGAACTAGCTGAGAGACAGGCGAAACGAAGGACCCACATGGTGTGGTGGTGTACGCGTCACTCCTCGGAAAAGAGAATAGCGCGTTCGTCCCCACCGCAGAGACCTGCGGTCCGGAGTTTGGCAAATATCTCAGCAACATTGTGATGCATGACTCTTCAGAGTTTCTCTGCCCTTTGCTATTGGTGAAGTATTCAATGAAGAAAATAACGGAGAAATACAGCAAACAATCAGCTGGAACCAATAAATCGATTCAAGCCACAGACATTAACTGACACAACATTGTTTGGTTTCAACTTGGAAGATGAAAAAAGCAACCTTAATACTAACCACTGTAGATTGACGTAATGGCACACTCCAGCATGATCTAGAGCATAATTAGGTTTTAATATTAGATTATTCAATGTAGTTACTGTAATTTATTATCGTTATAATAGAATCTCGAAAATAATAAATTCTAGTTTAAAAAAAATATAACTTATGTTCAGTCCTTAAGCTTCTGACGCATTGAAAACGAACAGCTCCGATGCACATCACTTTTTGATGAGCACTTTCGTAACTAAAAAGGAAATGTTTAGTTTGAAAGTGTAAGGATTTCACAACATTCGTCGTTGAACAAACAATTAAAACGAAAATAAAACTAATATTGGACAACATGAGGAATTTTCTGATTGGTGTTTTTTTTCAATAAGCAGACACGAGGTTGTTATTATAGAGCTTATTAGGATACAATAACTGACGGACGCATCGGCGGTTTCGCCTTCTTCAGAGCCTGGAAAGGTCAAATTGAGATGCGATCTACTCAGCCAAACACTTTAGGAACCCCAGCAGATAAAACTTAATAAATAAATTTCTCTCTTTATCGCGCATCTACTGGAAAGGAGTTCAGAAGTCAAAATCATAAACTGAACAACGAACGGGTCAAAATGGCAAGCGCAGCAGGTTTAAAACCAGCAGACATTTCGCATATTAAGATTGAAGTGCCGACATGTCCCGTCCTATACCTACTTATCAGCGAGACCCATAACTTAATATCCGCTGATGATCTGGCCGAACCCTCCACCTTTATAGTTAGACCCATCACCAGTTGTGTGGACGGGCCTACGGATAGTATTGCTCGGTTTATAAATCTAATCCTCAACCAGTTGCCTTAGCACATAACAGCCCATCTCACGAACACGCAAATCTTCCTAGATCTTTTGCGTAACGCACTTGCCAAAAGAGCGTACGTTATGGAGTCGTTCGACGTTACCGCCCTTTACACTAACGTGTCGAACGACTCCGCAAATCCGCGAGCTTCTTGAGCAACACGAAGGAGCAGTTAACATGTATGGCTTTTCGATTCAGCAGCTTGTTGTCCTTTTAAAGGTCTGCTTAAACTGCTCGATCTTCAGATGGTCCGGGAAATATTACGCGCAAATTAGAGGGTTGGCAATGGGACAGCGACTGGAACCAAACCTTGCCGTTGCCTTTATGTCTAAGGTGGAAGCACCAGTAATCGATCTCAGGCCATTACTCTACTGTAGCTATATAGATGACTGTTTTGTCATCTGCTCCACAAAAGAGGAGATGGACAAATGCTTTGAGTCATTGAACGAACAGTCAAAATACATAAAATTCACCCGTGGGAAACCGAAAGGAAATCGGCCTCCATTTCTAAACGTTCAAATCAACCTATCCGAAAACGGCTACATCACAAAATGGTATCGAAAGCCAAGTAGTAAGAATATAGTGGTTCATTACCTCTCCTCTCATCCCTCACACACGAAAAGGGCGCTTATAAGAAATATGTTTCGAACCGCCGNTTTGCGTAACGCACTTGCCAAAAGAGCGTACGTTATGGAGTCGTTCGACGTTACCGCCCTTTACACTAACGTGTCGAACGACTCCGCAAATCCGCGAGCTTCTTGAGCAACACGAAGGAGCAGTTAACATGTATGGCTTTTCGATTCAGCAGCTTGTTGTCCTTTTAAAGGTCTGCTTAAACTGCTCGATCTTCAGATGGTCCGGGAAATATTACGCGCAAATTAGAGGGTTGGCAATGGGACAGCGACTGGAACCAAACCTTGCCGTTGCCTTTATGTCTAAGGTGGAAGCACCAGTAATCGATCTCAGGCCATTACTCTACTGTAGCTATATAGATGACTGTTTTGTCATCTGCTCCACAAAAGAGGAGATGGACAAATGCTTTGAGTCATTGAACGAACAGTCAAAATACATAAAATTCACCCGTGGGAAACCGAAAGGAAATCGGCCTCCATTTCTAAACGTTCAAATCAACCTATCCGAAAACGGCTACATCACAAAATGGTATCGAAAGCCAAGTAGTAAGAATATAGTGGTTCATTACCTCTCCTCTCATCCCTCACACACGAAAAGGGCGCTTATAAGAAATATGTTTCGAACCGCCGCCAGCGTCATAATGAACAAGTCATATGATGGCGTTCCATTTAACAATAGGCCTGATAGGTACTTCTTAGTCGGAAATTCGACCAACTATGGATCCCTTGCCGTCGAAAAAGAGCCGCTCAGGAAGGATCTTAAGCTCAGGCTACAAGGTAAGTTGCCGTGCAGTAGTACCAACAATGAGGGTCTCGGAAAGTACTACTACGACTGCCATAGGATTTCGTGCAAAATCGCGATCGATCAGCGTTCTAATACGCATGCCTCTAAAGCGTCATATCTTGAGACTCCTTAAAGGAATAGAAATAAACCTCAGTTAAACGTTGATATCAAAGAAAAAAAATTCGTCAGAGAAAATGTTGGAGCGCACGAAAATCCTCGATTTAGTATAAGGACTGCTATTTAGTGGGAAATTAGCAATTTTCCTATTTAACACAAAATGGTCAAGTGTTTTCAAGAATTAATCTGAACGCTGGATGGATGAAGTTTGAAGCATTTTTCCCATTCAATGGAGTATTTAACAGAGACTTTCAGCTGCCTACCGCATTCTTTTAATCCGCTGTGAAGTTCATTGAAGAAAACCAAGCACAAGAATAAATGGGATGTTAAAATTTTCTCAAATCAAAAAACACATGGGGAGAAAAGTACTGAAGCGGAATCATCGACCAAGACGATCAATAGTTACCTTACACGAAGGACTACGACAAGCAAGTCATTTTCGTTCCTTTTGCCAAAATTTCTTACATAACCATAAGCTGCCTTCGTGGAACAATGGAAGAAAAAACTCCTTAAGAAGTAGAACGAACAAATACGTGGACGAAAAAAAACGAAAGATTAATACACCTCGAGGAACAATTCATTTTTCGTGGAAAAATAGTCATTATACAGAACATTAGTATAATTGCTTGCTATCGCTCCATATAGGCAGCATTCTCTCCTAAATGGGAGTTTCAGCGGGGACGTGCTACAGGGTAGTTAGACGTGCATTGCACTGCAAACGTGGTCATTGTTCAATCATTCCCGCTCCCTGGGCTCGCAAGCCTTCCATCTCTCCGAGTTTGGCAAATGGTTACCATACTTGTTTGGAAGGGTTGCAACACTGATGTGATACATCGGTAGATCACTGCAAGTTATTGTTAAGGTCAAATATGTATTCAATCACATTCACGATGCTACGAATTAAGTCCAATGCATAGCGCACTATCAGGTATTGATCAACGCCGAGGCGCTCCGAACCGCATTCTTGTTTTCATCGTTTACGGTAGGTGTTCGTTTTTTTTGATGACGAGCAAATGGGAACGACCACCACCATTATGAGGAGAATGCCCAATCCTTTAGAATATCTTCATCGTTAAGGCTTTTATGGAAAGAGAAATAATCCACAACGTCGAATACGAAACATTACCTTCGACTTGTTAGGATTCCGTAACACGTAGTACAACTTCGAGAACAAGTAATCTTGCTGGCTTTCTAAATATTCCGTCATTTTTCTATGTCTCTACCATTACTTTATTTCTTTATTTTACTTATCGTTAATACGTGAAAAAATAACTACTATCATTCAGATGCTCGTTTTAGTAATAGTATTACCATGATTACCATGTCCGAATACATTACCGTCAATTTTCTTGTACTCTTGATAAGGGTACATTTTCAACGCAGAACATATGTCTATTGATTTTCGATCTTTATAGCTGAAAGCAAAATTTCGGACGATGTATGTTAGAGCTTTAGCATCTCGGAAAGCTGAATCGTAGTTTTGTGTGAAACACTAATAAGCAATGAACGAGAGTTTTCCATAATTATGTAAACTTTTTTGAAGACTCCAGCGGAATACTGAAATGCTTCTAGAACGGAACGATTCGGAGAAAATCAACTAGAAAAACTGGTTTTCCGAAGGCGTCTTTTTTTCAGAGTATCAACATTACTCCTCATTTTTTTTTGTCATAATTCTTGACGAATTATAAGCATTACGGAGGAAATGTCGTTGATCAATAAAATCTGGGGCACTTGACAAAATGGTCAAAGGCGCCCTGCAATACACATAGGATTGATCCCGCGTCTCAGGCTTACCAAGCCATGCTTTTCGTTCGTCCTGAGTCAGCAAGTAGGTATCAGGTTTCTCTGGAAGGCTCACAACACCGACTCGATACACCGGTAGGACAGCACGATTCATTGCAAAAGCTAGATTTGCATTCAAGCACGTCTAACTATACCTAATAAAGTTGAATGCAATGCGTATCCCTCAGAGATTGATCACTGTGGAGAGCTCTGTCTCTATGTATCCTATCTTAAAATCTGATATATAGATATAGGCTCAAGACCTGCTATAAATATGCAATCAATGGTGGTCAACATGACAAGAACGGCCAATGTCTTTCTGTCCACATTGTCAATAACACACCGAAAATTTTCAGTAAAATTCCCTTAAACGACATGTATAGCTCGAAAATTGGTATCAGGCTCAATCCGGAAAAGCTTGCACAGACCAATAAACCACCGGCAACTACCTTTGTTGTAGGCGCCGGGAAGTGTCATAGAAGAGGTTAAAGCACTGAACTCTACCAGCAATCAACAACATTCACCAAGAAAGCAAAGCCCTCAGATAGCAGTTAAACCCACTCGCAATTTCGACCACTTTGGAGGATGACAGATGAAGGGAGTGCTGGGATCCGAACAACATATGACGATAGGTTATAAGAATAAATAAATGACAGGTTTTCCTTAGTGGTGAGGCAACATGGTACGTCCCACGGTGGGTGGAATAAGGGGTTAATCGTTGACCAAAAGCGACCTCTGCTTTTTGTTGCTCAGACATAGGTGGATCCACTGAATGGACTTCCTATTTCGACTGCGCTAATTTTGCACATGCATTCTGTATTTACAAGGATGTATTCATGCATGCATGAACGTGAATATTCTCGCTTGCAAGGATTGTATATCACGAGTAAACTGGACTGGGATCCTGCTTCCTAGTCGCATGGAAGGATATCGGAGGCGGTTAAGAGATACCTTCAACGAACAAGCTTCTTGTCTGTTCTTGGAAGGCCCAGCAACCTATTTAAGAGTGTGCCAAGCACTCACGTTTAGAGCTCAACAAGTTATGCGTGAGCACCAAACACAGTACAATAAACGGGCTTCTTTCCCCTGACCTCGAAAGAGCTCCGATAAGGCAGCGTTGAGTACCTCGAGTTCAGAGATGCTGCTAAAACTCCAGGGTCATTCTAGACTGCTTAAATCGCAAAGCACTAAGGTGGCGATCTGTGCACCTATAATGCACTTACACTTGCACTTGAGTCCTCGATAAGGTACGACGTTATCGGACTGGCAGAGACGAAGAGACGTCACCCATTCAACCCCGCTTATGACACAGAAGAAGAACTCTTCCTCAGATCATGCGACGGTAGAAAAGTTGGTGGCGTCGACGTTCTCGTTAACACGAGTTTGGCCACGAATATCGACTCATTCGAAAAACTAACAACTCTCCTCGGAAACGCCTACGATTGAAGAAATGTGGCTCAATACCGGCTTTGACAATCTCCGTTGTTTAGTCACCGACATCAAGCTAAGACGAAGACAAAGTGGAACCGTTCTATATGGACTTGGAAAAGTTCTACATTAAAGACCACATACTCTTCAAGGTCAACATTGGAGATTGTAACACTAAAGTTTCACTAGAGTCATCCTAATCAGGATTGACCGAGTACTTGTATGAGAACAACCATGTGAGTAAGCAGAGTTAAGCAGAGTTTCGAGAAGGATTCCGTGCGACAAACCACATCCACAAGTTAATAAGACTCGCTGAGGTGTCGCGTGAATGCAAGAGACCACTCTGTTTCACTTTCATCGATTTAAGGAAAGCTTTTGACCTAGGTGATATGGAAGCACACATGGAGGATCTGGACAGCCAGTCCATTCCTTCTAAAATGTTAAGATTTTTTGAAAGTTGTACAAAAATGTCACAACCAAAATGTCATCATTCTGCAAGGATATTCACATCGACGTCAAAAAAGGTTAAGGCAACGCGATACCACCACGATCACTGCGACCCTCTAAAACACAATTCGAGCACTGCAGTAGGAAAACCTGGGAGCGGAAATCGATGGCTGGCAATCACACCACCATCGCTTCTTTGATTACACCGTTTTTATAACAACAAACATTAGCAAGGCTGAGCAGTGCTTTCTAACTTTGGTAAGGCTTGTGGAAAGATTGGTCTGCGAATAATCTCAGAAGAAAGGACGTTCATGATGAACGGACCGGCTTCTTATGCTCAATTCACCAACAACGGTGCGAATATCTTCTAATGCGTCAACTGTGTCTAAGTCGGGCAATATGATGAACGACTTAGCTCCAGAGTTGAATAAAAAAAACGAGAAACTTGGGTAGCTTTAAAGAGCCCCAGAACATAGTGAAGAGAATAAAGAACACCTGTGCCCACCTTTTCGATGCCGCGGTACTTCCCGCTTTAACGTATAAGTCAGAAACGTCGTCGATGCGTAACCAGGATGAAAAATCACTTGGCATCATTGAATGCTCAGTCGGAAGGACGATGCTAGGAGCATCCCGTGCCACACAACTAAGAAAAGAGATCGAGATTTCCAACCTGTGTCAACGATCTAAAAACAAAGATGCCATTGTATACGCCAAACTGTCGAAGAATACGCAATGCGTGTGAACGACAAGTGATTCACCAGAGCCTTCAGTGAGTGAATCCCTCGAAACGTCAAATGCACAGCATTAAGAGCACTAACTCGTTGGTCAGACTTCTTCACGTAATCCTAGAAAAAAAAGATTGGTGCTCAACGAGTCTCCAGAGCTAGCAGAACCCACTGGGTTACTCTAACATGCTACAAGGGAGGTAGGAAATTTAGTGGTGTACACCCGAGTCATTCAGCGACCAACTGGAGAACAGATGATATATGCATGTATATATGCATATATATATATACATGCATATACATATGCATATATATGTATATATATGTATATATATATGTATACATGAGCTCTAAAAGTTTTAGGGTTGATCAATTCCTAAGGGATATGCTATATGTTCGACTTCATTGAGCACCGTTGGGGGTGAATCTGGCGTTTACAATAACTTGCGATGGTCTATCGAACCATCGAACCAGTGTTGCCTTCCCTCCAAACAACTCTGTACCTTTACTGACCCCGGAAGGATGAAAGGCTTGGTGGGCCTTGGACACGGGGGTCAATCCCATATGTATTGCAGGGTGGCTCCTACCACTGCGCTACACGCGCCCTATATATATATATCATATATATATGCATGTTTGATTTTCACTGCCCCACTTCCCCTTTCAGTTAAAGATAGTCCAGTTCGGCGCTGTTTTCCTTTCGAAAGTTCCTTCAACAGAGAATCAGTGCGACCGACCTACATTGCGGCAGCAAAGCGAACAAGACCACCCAGTGTTCA
Organism: Angiostrongylus costaricensis; assembly: GCA_900624975.1. Taxonomy (NCBI): domain Eukaryota; kingdom Metazoa; phylum Nematoda; class Chromadorea; order Rhabditida; family Metastrongylidae; genus Angiostrongylus; species Angiostrongylus costaricensis. Next base: position 100,408 of record UYYA01003913.1, read on the forward strand.
TGGGATCGTCCAGATTATTCGCACGAATTTCTATTTTTTTTCTTTCGGTGTAGCCTTTGTTCTGCTGTGTTATTTGTATGAATTTGTCAGCTTAATTAAATACCTCGATTTAAATTAGCAGGTTAGTTCTCAGTAGTAAAAATTTTCCAGAAAACTCGTTGTTCTAACGCTTGTATGTAAGTGGATTCTACGTTCAGCAATGACGTGGATAAAATGTTTGTATCAACGACAACTGTTGTCCTTATTCTGGAAGGCTTAGGCCAAATCTTCATCTGTTGCTACTTATAGTCCATACTTGTAATTGAGTAGTTCACAACCTCGATGGAGTCTTGACGTGCTTAATCACGCAATCTTCCTACGTTATGATCACTTCATTCTCTGCAGAAAAATCTGCACACACATTACATAATGTGATTGCAAGCAGGATTAGTCAGCGACATAGTCAGTAAATTTCGTCTACAGTGATCTTTATGACACTTCGACCATAACTTTAGTTGGATCAGTTCATTTGTCGATATTTACAGTCCACGACTTGAATTCACGGTTCTAGTTCATTGTCTATTCATGTAGCTAACTCTTTAACCCAAATCTTGGTTTCTAAAACGCGTCAACGCCTTTACGGTGTATCTCCTAAAGTAACAAATGCAGTTAGCTACTTGTTATGAACGGAATGGGTTAGCTTCTGATGGGTATCCAGGTCAAAATTGACGATGTCTTCAGTGGTCGCAAAATCCTTTATCATTGTGTTGTCCTATTTTCTTGTATTCTTGACCTCGATTTCAGTCCTTCAAGCGAAAACAATCATTTAGTCATCAGAGATGTCTTAGATCGTTAAATTCAAACATCCTATTGCCAAGTCTGAAGTGAAAAATTCGACAACCGACTTATTAAATTGTTTCTTAATAAATAAATATTAGTCTTTTACATTAGTACATAACTGCATTAAAAGACAATTATCACTAAAGGTAGTAAAAATCGCTAATTGATTTCTTGATTTCCTAATAATTTCATTACTCTGCGGTACTACGCCGAGCAAATTAGCCTCACTTCTTCAATCCTTTCTTTGGCAGAAAAACCGCATCCACCGGCGTCAAGACAAAAAAATGTGTTTTACCCATGTCATGGCCGTTACTATGAAAATGAGTTTTCCTTCTACACAGAAAGAATTTACTTTGATTTACAGCTTAACAGAAATCGAACACCTTCGTTTTTCGTTGACTGTAGTCAATCGTGAGTAAATCGATGGAAAATGAATTTTTTGAAGCCAAAAAACAATTGCATTTTGAAATTTCGATAGAGAAGAAACAGATTGATTCGATGGTGTTCCACAAAAGTGGGAGCGGTCAGGCTTAAATATCATTGCTAGTGCTGCTCTCTCTCACCTGACCACTATTAGCCTGAGAAATCTTTCATGTTGGTGATCTCGAATCGGTTTGTCGCAAGATTACGTGGTATTAGGTCTTTCCGAAATCAGTGTTTGAACTGAACCGACATCCTTTGAAGTAGCATGTCTCAACGAAGAGTAAATTTTGTTAATCGAAATAATCTAAATATACGCCAATGACCCACTACGGGCGATCAACTAGGATAAACGAAGGGCCTCTGAATGATGGGAAGGCGCCGAAGCGTTAGCTGAACACGTTTTTATACTGACCCAGTTTCAACTCAATTATTTAAAAAAACATTAAAACAAAAGTTGTTAAAGTTTGCATGCTTTTGTTTACAAGAGACGGATATATCCGTTAAGTTCTCTTCAAACTATTAATTCTGGAGGCAATTAAGTCGTTGAAGGCGGTTCCATCCTCGGATTGATTTCTGAAGACTTTTCCTCATAGGAAGTCATCGACATGGTTGAAGAAGTGATACTGGGTACGAAAGAGGTCAGCACACTGTGGTGTATGAGGTGTGGTTTCGTAGCCTACCTGGTTTAACCTTTAGAGCATTAGTCACGCTAAAGTGGCTGCGCCTTAGTAGTGAGACCTGCTGCCAATTTGTGTGGCACCAGTTTTCTAGCTTTATTTACCTCCACCAGACCCCTCAATTCATCGTCTGCAACAACAGAAGCACGTCCGCCTTATTCCTCAATTTCAATGCCAAGTTCGCCACAAAGAATTTTTTCAAGCAGACGTCTCAGTGTCAATTCGCCAATGCTTTCTTGTGCCCATATCTCAATAATATTTCGAGCCATTTGCGCTGCGTACGACCGATTATGAATTCTCAAAAGTAAGTCTGTCGATGAGCTACGATTGTGGAGCAAAGAAATGAATGGAGAATGCGCTAGGGTCCTTACAACTTGTGAAATTGGGTTGTCCATATGTCTAAGCAGGAAAGTAAATTTGTTGATTTCTCTGTTCTGGCATCTCAATTTCTAACCTGCAAAATTCTCCATAAGTATGACTTATAGTGCAATTCAACTGCAACATTCAACATACGGAGCAAAACTGCATAGAATGACCAATTGCAATGATGTACAATAGTGGAGTAAAGTAAAATCATAAACCGCACATGGATTTTGGAAACACCTAATACTTCATCCGTTTTCGGCTAAGCGAGGATTAAACCCGAATCAGAGAGTCATTGTGGTGCAGGCGGATTCATCAAAAGAGATCCCTATAATTCTTATTGCGAAATGAGTTATATTTCTCCATATACACATGTACTTTTGCTTGAATCGATGCCGATTATATCCACCCTATGTCACCCAGTACGGTTGAAGGCCTGCAATCAAGTAAATGAATTTTATATAAAGCCGGTTCCGATTAGCATCATAGCCAATAACAAGAACAAGAAGGAAAATCTGAACCCTATCATATTCTCGCTGATAAGTGACAGCTTTATTTCAGTGTTCTATAGTGGTTTTGAACGACCCTATTGGAATCTACTTGATACTTGAAACTCGAACGGCCCGTCATCACTAGTTGCGTGGGCCTCAGCATAATCACCATTTTTCGGAGACTTGCTGGTTAAGCCATTGTGGTTTCCTGGAATCCCGAGGACAGTCTGGCCAAAGTCTGCCTCAGGTCGTCACCACGGCAGGCAGTCGCAGCCCTTGTGGATCAGAGGGAGATTTACCACTATGCGACTTTGATACCAAGACGGTGGTGAATCCTAGAACTGTTTTACCCTTAGCTAGGTTTCCTCATGGAAACGCCAGACTCCTTCTCAGCTTGGAAGACCCTGCCAGGGAATGAATTCTCTCCCTGTACATCGCAGTCCGACAGCCAGGAACACCTCGCAGCCACGATGAGGCGGTGTAATTAGAATTTACAAACTAACAATAGATGAATTTTAAGTGTTTTTCACCGTTATTACGTTACTCTGCGTTATTCTGCCCATCGTATGCTATACGTGACTTTTATTTTAGTAGGAAATTAATCGGTGTCAATCAAAAACCGGCCGCTCTTGAAATTCCGGGGAATCCATTCTTCCAGCTACCGCATATTAAAGCACGCACTCAAAAAATAATAAGTTATATAATATTGCGTACCCGCTTACTTGGATACTTGGATGGTCTGACTTCGCACTTTGTGACGTTCCCAGCATCATGGTGCTGGTTTGCGTTTAATATGGTGATGTCTGCAAAACCCCTTTCGTAATCCTGAAATCGGAGTCTTCTGCGAGTGCAGTACGTTGACGTTAGCGACGAACAAGTCCGCCCTTCGTTTGGATGGTCTTCCAAAAGGACGCTGACATTACCTTAGAGGCAACTCCCCTGTTCTTTTCAACCATCTGTCATATTTTCTTCATATAATGGAACCAGCCCATCTTTGTTTCGCTATTTATGTACATTCTTCCGAAGCTCGAAGATGGGATGGGATAAGTTTCAAATACCTTAGCCGCCTGTGCAGGCTAAGCGTTGTGAGCACCGGTTTAAGAAGACATTGTTTAAGCGCTCTGTGAGTGGTCTACAAGTTGAACATACCGCTTTCTTTCTTCTGACTTCCTCCTACATCTTGTTCTGCAAGTTGATTGAACGTGCAAAGTACACGTATACACCTACGAGGTAGTTTCTGTGATCAAAGAACCATTCAGTTCAGATTTGTTCACTACACTATGGGTTCTTTAAGGACTGGGCCTTCGTTCTATTTGTGAACAGTCGAGTCTTCTTTCCCGCTTCGTTGAATTCATTGAGCATTATCTCTACTTCACTGATACTCCTTAAAAGAATGACGACGTCATCCGCGAAACGAACATTTGATAGAAGTTTTCCATCAGTTCTTTTGCCCTATAGCAGTTACTAGTGGAAATTAGGTATTCTAGTTAGTTCTCGTCACCTTATGATCACTAGCTTTGAGCAGGATGCTCGATTTCGTAGAAGTTGCCACGCGAGGCTTTTTCGTACTTGTGGCAGAGCAATATCTCAAACTTGGGTGATTAAACCATTTATGCCAATAATAATTGAAGAATAACGAAATATAAGCGTTGGTACAATAGAGACTGCAATATTGTATCATGATCAATAAATGAGGGCAATGCGGGTTAGCATCTTTGCTATAGGACAGTAAAACAGTGCCATGTGCATTTAGAATACCTCAAGAGTGTCACAAGATGTAGGATCATTAAGGGATTTATATAAGGCCGTAAAACCTGACTCACAAATAACAATACTAAAAAGTTACGCACTATATGTAGGCTTGTGATGTGGTTCTTATAAGGTTAACACGTTAAGGGCGACATGTAAGCTTGTTGTAACATTGCCATGAGGTTATGCGTTAACTTGTAGGTGCAATGCCATTAGGTTAACGTATTAAAGAATGCATGCAAGCGTATGAGTATACTGCGATAAGGTTAATGTGAACACACAATAGAGTTAGCGTGTTCAGAAGTACATAACAGCAAAGTTAATATACAACAGTGACCACATACAACAAGAGAGAACACCTTGTATTAACTACAAGGCGCATTACACAGGGGGCGAAGACGGTATTGACGCACGGGGCTACTTAAATATCTTCTGGAGGAGGCGGTGCCTTGGCAAAGGTTTAGAACCTTTACCGAATACACCCATCAACTTCCGTCTCTAGGTCCCTCGTGGTCAGATGACTGAGGACCATTTCCCGGACAGCTTCATGCCCCTCTGTGTTACCGTTACCGTGGTGGTTTGGAGCAGATGCAACACACAAAAGGTTTCGTTTGTATAAAGGGTGTGGATCACAAAGGATGTTTACGACAGCCAAAGTTTCTCTCAACGAAGTGAAAACGTTTACATGCAAAGTGATGTGAGGGGCCACAAATGCGGTTACCACAGACCTATGATATGATGAAAGAATAGTAACTATTCTGGCAACAGTTGCTATATGCCCTTGTCTCAATCGAATGACTTCATTATCCACTGCAGTAGAGGCGGTAAACAGCTTTTGCGATATTGTGTCGTCTTGTCAAACCCTTTTTTCTATGGGTATGGTGAGGGGTCGACGAAAAAGCTACACATTTGTGTTGAAGTTCTGGCAACATTCAGGTGAAGTTCACATACAGAACGGGTCCATTGTTTTGTCGACAAGCGCTAATAGGGTTGCTTTCGTTTCGTCACTGTAAAATTTCATATGGATTGGGAAAAGTATGTCTGATCTTGGCCTCCATCCCTTACAAAATCGGCGGTGATATTATCGAATTCTGGACCTGTGCCTCCTTTGATGTTCTCTAGCGCAACTCGAAATTCAGAGAGTAGAATCTCAGACAGTTTTCCTCCAGCGAGAATTTCGGTGTCTGAGACGAGGAGCGTAGAACGGAGGGTATTGGCATACAGTGCTTTCGTCATCGATTCCACGTTATGGTGAAATACGGTGATAGTCCTGCCTTCGTTCATCAAACCTAACAGCGCAACATTGTAGACGGACAGATCTCGACGGTACTTCTTCAGAGTGGATCGATTTTGCGCTGCTTCCAACAACTTTTTCTACTTTTATTGATATAGATCCATCTAGAAAAATCTTTTGCGACTAGCACTTATTTTCACTTAAATTAGCAGTGTTGCGGTAGGATGAAGCTTCAGTCTTCTCGAGTCTCGGTGAACTCAATCGTGATGGAGCTTTTTGTTTGTAGAATTGAAAAGGGTTCGATACAAACTTTAAGTTATCGGATAAGCAGCGTGTAGTCCTTGATGAAGCCTCTATTTATCTGTCTGCCACATGAGAGGATTTTATTGAGGATATCCTCGTCATACAACACCAGAAGTTCTTTTCCAGCTTACGGCTGAATCGAATCTTCGCAGGGAGATACTAGTGACCACATCCTGTACAAAGTCTGGGTAGCAGTGAGATCAAAGTGGTGCCATTTTTTATTGATGGAAATATGATCGATCCCCGCGTGAGGTGCGCACTCAGAAGGCACCCATGCCCATCGCCGAGTTTACCTTTTCTGGAAAAATGAATCCACATTGAAAAGATACGCTGCAGAAGGAAGTATTTTACGATGGTTTCCATTTCATTTCGTTCTGGCCTTACGAATTTTCCTATCCTTCACTCATTTTGTTGACCGTTCCTGACTAGGCGTTCATCACATGGAAATTGATGTGACCAGCATCCTCACTGGGAGCGTGAAAGTCTGCGTCTGAAGGGACTGTTCATGTGTTATAGGTGCACAGCAAGAGGCAGTCTTCATGGCGTGTCGTTGGAGTACTCGTTATGCCCGTTTCCAATGAGGTCCTGTGTTACCTTTGACTTGATCTCCTCCCATAGGTTGTCTCATTCCCCGACGTCGTAAGCGAGAGCGGCCAGTGTGCGGACTGTTGACGCTGAAGATTTGCTGGCTTAACCAATGTGGTTCCTTGGAGTCCCGAGGTCAGCGTAACCGATGCCCTCCTCTGGTCGTCACCATCACAAGCTATCGTCGCCCTTGCGGGTCAGAGAGAGATTTGCCGCAGTGCGACTAGTTTGATACTAAGACGGTGGTGATTTCTGGTAATGGTCTTAACTCTTAGATGGTCTTCCGCATGAAAACGTCGGACTTCTTTTCAGCTTGGAGGATCCTGTAGGTGATGAACCCTCCGTTATACATCGCAGCCCGACATCTAGGAACACCTTCCAGCCACGATGAGGCGGTGAAGTGCTAGGAGAGTAATGTTGCTTATTATTTATTTCTCATATATTTTCTCTGCATAAGGTTGTTTTCAACCGTCTCGTCTTAGATGAGATCTATTGAGAGAATAACATCGACGCGTTTTCTCTAAACGATTATAAATTTCGTGAAATGAATCTCAAAATACTGGAATAAAATAGTTAACAGAGCTTATCGATCGGGGAACTCATTGATAAATAGGGTTCCACTTTCATTTCATTTCATAAATGCAGATGAAGTTGAAACACTGCCAAGAGACACACCTCATTAGCAGCGCCTGGATCGAATCAGCGTCCCGTAAACATTTTTGTCGAGCTTAATTGCTCTGCGCCATCAGCGAAAAATATTTATGATGAGGAAAAAGATCCAAAGGCGTAATCGCGATCTAATCAAGTCCCGACATATTGATTGTTTTTGCACGAAATTTCGCCCAGACATAGTGAAGGGTAATAGGACGGCGCAGTGGCGAATTTAATTTAATTCCACACTTCTTTTCCCCGGAAGATTCTATATGCGGAAATTCCATACATTATTAAAAATTGTATTCAACACATTCTTCTTAAAGATTTAAAGTCATCTGATCGATAAAAATGCGGGAGCTCACTTCATCTTAAATAATTTTCCTTTTTCCAACTTGACATTTTCTCCTCTATTGTATTTGCACTGCGTGTCCATTTATCCCTTTATTTCATTACTATTTTTCTTTGCCTCTTTCCTTCGTTACTATTGCTTTTATCGTTACTATAATTTACGGTAACACTGCTATTTTGACAACTATGTCACTGTTATTGCTACTTTGGTTTCATGTAGAGCAGTAGTTTAAGGTGCCTTGCAATGCCCACATGGTCGTGCGGTGAATCCTGCCCACCTGTAAACTATGTCCTCCACTTCTCTTGGAACGGCAAACTGATACCACACTTGCCAAGGACCAGCTCACTCTTCCTAATCTACTTGGAATCGCTGTTTCATGACTTTTTCAGAGCTCTGAGGAAAATCACCTCGACAAACATTCAATGATATTCTTAAAGGAGGTGAAAATCCTCAAGCAACACTCTTGCCCACACACACGAGAGATGTTCGAGGACATTTGTTAATGGGCATCGAGATTGTTGGAAAGTCGATGCACTAATAGACCATGTTGGTCACTGTAATGTCCAAATATGCTCTCAATAACCTCTACGGTGCTAATTGCATTCAGATTCATGGGCATTTTTAAGGGATTAATCAGGGCGAAACCCCTTTATCACCTCATCGTTTCATTTTGAGTTCGACTTGTTATACCTTCCTCAATCGATCGGTTGTCTAATCGCAGGAATCGTTGATGCCTTTGAAGAGTGCTACTCACAACCCAGGAAGCTTTACTCCGATCTACAGGAACTAATTACTGCTCGCGATCGATGAACACCTGGGAAGACTCTGACACAATAATTTCGGGCTCCGAGCAGAAACACGACTAATCAAGATTTAACCTATCATCCTGGGAAGTCGTGCAAGCTGGTGGCAAAGCAAAAGGCAAGTGAACGAATTACTGGAGCGGCCGCCACACATAGTGCAAGGAGCAGACGTCTAAATGTCTAAGTAATATTGTTATAGCCACTACTTTTCTTTTATTCCACTACTATTTATTGCATAATGTTGCTATTCTACTACTATTTATTGCATAATGTTGCCTTACTTTACTTATTTGTGTTCACCTATATAAGTCGAAGGAACTTTACATCTTTAGCCAAGACCTTTTTTAGTCTATCTGAATAACACATGATATCTTTAAAAGAGTTTAGAAATGTATAATAGTAGTGAATGAAAGCAAACTTGAAAGTGAATTATATGGATAAAAGATGAAGCATAAAGCTCTCGGTGTTGATCAGTCTCTGAGGGATGCGCCATGCATTCAACCTCATTAAGCATCGCTGGAGGTGATTGAATGCATATCTGGCGTTTACAATGAGTCGCGGTTGTCTACTGATGGGTCGAACCAGTGCTGAAATCCTCCCAGACAAGCCTGGAACATATTTGCCGACACCGGAGAGATGGAAGACTTGGTTAGTCACGGGTGGAAGATCGATCCCACATGTGTTTCGCAGGGCGCCTCCGACCACTGCGCCACAGGCTTCCCATTTTGTGAATATTCATCGTAAAGCGAAGTCGAATAGATATTATGAGAAGAATAAAAAATTACATCAACATCTTACGGGAGACGAAACACACGAGCAGCTTTTTGGAGAGGAAATCGCGTTGTCTAAAACTTCTTGAAACAAATGTGTTTACAGATTGGATAGCTTACACTTTATATTTTACAAGTACTAATAAAGCATGAGCTCATAGTAATTTTTTTCTGGTGAATTCTTTTTCCTTATCTCGAAAAATGGAGATTAATATTATTAGAGTTTACAAGAACGCCCTGATCTTTCTCACCATATCACCAAATCATTGCTTTAATTCAAAGCTAATTGTTGAAAAATTCTTGAAGTAAGATTTTGTTTTAGTACTTTTTTCAGAATTCAGAAAAATCAGACTTCCCGTTTTCAAGATGAAAATGCGACTGAAAGTATTTCTCGAGTTGTTCGTTGCAACCACTTCTTTCTTGGCCTTGTTGTATAATCAGTTGTCTTTGGCCTCCTTAATCACCGAGTAACGCAAGCTGACATCATCAAATTCGATTAGTCTTGAAATAGGGTCGAACAACGGACACGTAGAACACCACATATTTGATTCGATGATATTTTTGTAAATGCTTCTTGCTTTGCGAGAAAGTTACCATGGAGAGCTTTCTAGACTCCACTGTAACATTATGCAATTAATTAACCAATTATGCAATAACATCTAAAGATGGGATTTCATGAATCACTAAACTCATGCCCAGCTTGCGTGACCAAGCTGGTGGATGGACCCGTGCAACAGATATGGATCTCGCTTCGACGCCCAGGATCATCCACCAACCATAGCTAGGCGACGAGCCTTTGGAGGGCGGCATGCCTCGATGATATTAAAAAAACAACCACCTATTTCTTCACCACATGCTTTCGATCTGCTTTTGAAAGCTGCTTGGAGATTTTCATTTTCCTGTTGTTTATTCGCGTAGTGAGTACTTGATATCGTAACGTTCGTCCGCCGTTCTCCCCTCTAATGACCTAGCGGCGAAAATGGCATGTCGTAGGGCAATAATTAACCCAACTGGTATTTGAATGAGTCGTTTTCTTGTTCAGAAATCGCGAGGTTTCTTTTAAAAACAAGAAAACGACGCATTCATATTCTAATGCCGAGGTTAATAGAAAGTCGATCCTGGGTACTATTCCAACTGGTGTTATCAGTCGCAATGTATTTTGCTAACTTATGGTCAGTCATCTCGTTCTACTTCATTTTTTATCACTTCTTTCCCCACTCAATCCTTTTTTAAATATGCACACTAGTATGCTTGTTTTAGTTTACTTTATTTCAAACCGCGATGAGCGTCAACAAAACAGGAATTTAGAGTTCAGTAATATAAAAAAGATCTTATATACAAACTTATTTTTTCATGATAAATAACAAAATGTTTTCTTATAGACGTTGGTTTTATAAAACATTTTAATTATTAGCTTTTCAACTGAAATTAGCCTTGAACAAAGCTCTTAAGAACTAACATCATTATTTCCGTCAATCGACATACTTCTGTTTTCTCAAGTTCGTCATTTAATGCCATTGATAAGACTTTCAAAGTCCATAATAAACTGTTCACGGGAGTCTTAAAAAATTCATCAAATAACTCGCCCACAGCTCCAATTCTCATTGTGACGAGATTAATGTCAAGTTTTTACTCGACTTCACCTAAAGGTTTTCTGATACTTGGAAAATTAGATGACTCGACTTCACATAAGGTGAAACCCCTAGCCATCTCTCCAACACTTCATCCATTCATCTTGTCTTTTTGCGTCATTGTTGTTTTGCGAGCGCCATCCATAGAAATCCATAGAAAAGGTCAAGTTCGTGTTTGTGGATTCCATAGCGGCTTGGTGATTTGTCGTCTTTTCTCCTTATTGACAAGCTGAATGCTAACTGAACTGAATTCCTAAAAGACGAAGGTGCCGAAACGTTTATTGAACGAAAAACTTCATTCAATCTTTTTCTTCAATAAGCAGACACGAGGTTGTTAGTATAGAATTTATTAGAATACAGTAGCTGACGTTTCGGCGGTTTCGCCTTCTTTTGTTGTAAGTGTTTAAGTTAATTGATGGATAGCCGCCGCACAGAGTAATACATGGGCGATAACAACAAATAAGCGGCTCTGAAGAAGGCGAAACTGCCGAAACGTCAGCTATTGTATTCTAATAAATTATATATTAACAACCTCGTGTCTGCTTATTGAAGAAAAAGATTGAATTATCAATTAATGCCGAGGTTAGTCGGTCTTGGGAAAACCATATTATCTTAATAATCCAAGAAGACAGTGAGCCAATTTTTCTCGGATCCAGAGATATTGCTCTTCGATGTTTCTAGGTCCTTATGCTGTCGTCGAATGAGGTCCTTGTGTTGGAGTGACGCTTATAGCACAGCGACTAGGATTCTTCTGGAGTGCCAGCGATAGTCTTCATTGGTCAACTCGTGATCGAAATCAATATGACGTGCTGAGTCTGTCCAGTGATTTCAGAGAAGAAAAAGCAGTTTTTCGAGTGCTTTTTGTCAATTACTGCTTACAAGTCAGCACGCTTTTCCGCATGTAACTGTTTGTTTGTAGTTTTTATCTATGCAAAAGCCCATATCTTAACAGCATCCAACGTGTTGTGATTTCTAGAGTGCTCTATTACATTTTCCATTCCATTCTCCTAACAAGTTGTTTTATCACCCTCCCCTCAGTATTTAAGGTTACTTTAGCGGCAAGCAAAGGATAGTGTACGACTCTGCATGCTTTTTGCTGTTCTTTAGAGTTGAAAGCCGGTCGTTTCTGTTGAAAGTTGGTCATTTCGCAGTTCCTATAATCATTCCGTCATAAATTCATCTCTCTCATTCAGTGGCCAAGTCACCTAAACTGAACGTCAGAGTCGAGATGGATTCCGATTGATGACCACCGTTATCCCCGTCATCGTCGTAAACACATGAATGGCTCATTCACTTTGCACGCCATGGAATGTTGTGCTGGTCTAAGCCTTCAGAATACAAACTACGTCGTATCTATGACGTCATCGACTCTTTGCCGCTGGGTGCAGTATGACGTTTTCGTCTTCGTCGTCTAGTCATCGTTGTCTTCACGACAATATTGAAAATGTGACACTATGGTCATTTTCAACGAATTTTTCGTTTTTATTTATTGTCCTATCGTTTTTCATCCGTCCATTCGTTTATTTTAGGTTTTACGGTTTGTAGTGAAACCACACCATAACTTTTTTACTTTATTTCGAGTTATTTTCATTGTTTTATTCCCCATATGTAGTGTAATCGATCAATCAGATCAAAAAGGTGAATCGTCATTGATTTTTCGCTTAACGACCTTTAAGAATATAGGTGGTATCAGATGTTCAGCCTCCTTAACTATTTACGAATCTATCATGTTTAATGCATAGTATTCATGCATAGTAATTTCTGAACGAAGTGTGAAAACAAAAGTGTTTAACCGTTCTGCGACGATGTGAGCTCAGCAGAACTCATACGGCACGAAACTAATCGTCGCTTTCAAATTTCTACCAATGCTTCTCGGCTCATAGTGAATTTCATTAGTTGTACTGAAAGCTGTTGGAATCTGCAGATTCTCGTCTAAACGAAACGAATTATCTTGTCATAAGGAGATAATATTTTGATTTTTTACAACCCATTAAATGTATTCCTTCTTCTTTTTTGTTCAAAGAACCATATTTTTAGCACGAAAGCAATTGAATAAGAGGGTCTTCGTCAAATAGGGGAAGGTTATATTCCCAATGTATCTCTTATGTTTGCAGCTACTGTGGAGCAAATTTTAAAACAGATCAATAACAAAGTCATCGACTTTTGAAAGTTTCATTTTGAGCATACTTAAATTTAGAAGAGCGCCGTACAAAAATTATATCTTGGATTGATGCGAGAGAGCAAAGTCTCTTTTATAATTCTATAAAGTCTTGAACTCTTAAAATACCTGAACGTTTGAGAAATTATCTTCCTTAATGAAAAATCGGCTTCGTCCTGAATGGATTAGTGATAGCGGATTTAGGCATTAATGCTATCTTGTAAATAAGCCGGTTTTTTTTCTACTTGACATCATATTTTTATTGCACCTTTTCCGCATTCTTGATTTGTAATATTAAGCCTACTGGAGAATTCTTCTTCGAGCAATCGATATTTTGGATATCTCAACCGGATGAGTGTCGACAGATCTCATTTTCGCATTACAGTAGTAATTTTCGAACAATCTAAGGCTAATAAATGGAAAAAGAGCTATTGGAAATAACCAATTTGATTTCTGTAGACGGCGAACTACTCATTTCCTGAAATTTCATCTTACCCTTTATTGATCGCAGCAAACGTCTCTTAGCGAATGGACGAGTTTCCCTCAGTTTTTCTGAATCGCCTTTTTTCTCTTCATTCTCTTCTAGGATTCATGTGATTATTTGGTAGAATTTCCAAACACAATAAATATGGGGTGAATTCTGTTGTTTTATATTAAATTAACTAAATAAACTTTACATTTACGATGCAACAGGCTACGATCGGCGAAACAAATCACTTTGTAATTGTAACGTCGACGAAGCAAAGAAGTTTCTCTCTAGTTGTGAAAGATGCATAGATTCCACTACTCTTTCTTTGAAGTTGAAAGTTCACTTTAAACTGAAATATGTTTGCTGAGTGTTCGACGGTCGAGTTTTTTTCTACCTACGCATGCACTGAAATCAATTCTCATCATGCGTCACAGGAATTGGAATAACGTAATTGTCAGGTCCTATTCAGTTTCTTAGATAAACACGAACAGAATGTACAACGTTTTGCAACAGGAAATATTTGCAAAAAAAATCTTGCATTCGTTATTGTTATCGGTGACAATAAAAGTCCTAATTTTCCGTCATTCCGTCGTTTTCCATTCTAATCGATAATTTTCTTCATATCGGATCGAATGTTGAAGTTCTCCTTCAGAACCTCAACCGCCGATCTCTCCCTCGGTAGCGTCCTTCGATCTTTTTTGTCTCCTCCTTGTCTCATGAATTATTTTTTGTCAAAAGGCTGGAAATGTTGAATTCAAGGCACACCCCTAAAGGATTATCCAACCCCAAACGCCGCGTTCCATTTCATCCTTACGTATTGTAACTATCCTTATTGTAAATATTATGTTCTTTCCGTTAATTTTTGTTAATCATAACTTCAGCAAACGGTGAAGATGTCTCAATTTATCCTTGTTGTAGGCCAAAGCTACCCAATGGCTTCGCTGACTGGGTAAATATAACGAACATCACTTCCTTCATAGAAGACCATCCATTTTTACTCCTTTTTTCGAAGTGGATAAAAAAGTCTAACTTGTCATACTCGGTTGCACATTAATTTATTCTTCGCTGGTTCTCCGAATATATATGTCGACTTCTTTCAAGCATGGATGGCCGTGCAAGGATGACGAGCCACCAGGTTTACACCGCAGTTTGACGCTGAGTTGACCATTGAAGGATATTGGTCATAAAGGGTAAGCGTTTGATGTTGATAGATCTCTGAGGTGCGCTCCATATATTTAACATCTTCACCTTAGTGCTATGAAAGTGAGAGTTCGAAAGTCACCAAGAGACGTTTGTCTCCAGAAACACTCGAGCTGATACGCCAGCATGGAATCGCACAAGCTGCAGACAACCGCGAACTAACGTCCGAACTTGCAAAACAATGCAGACAGGCGATAAAAGAAGATCTTAGAGAGATAAGAGCAGCAGTAATGGTCGAAGTTGCAGAGGCTGAGAAAAGCGTTCGCAAAGCCCACCGAAGCTTCGCGAATTACATGACCAAAATGATTGCACTCCGGCGCCCAGGTGGAACAGTTACAGCGTCCAGAAAGGCAGTGGAAAAAATCGTTCACCAATACTACTTAGATCTCTTCGATAGCTACGTCCACCTTCCGTCATATAAAATGAAAAAGGATGAATATGTTGTACCACTGGTTCTTCTATCCGAAATCCGACGTGCCATTTTGTCGGTGAAAAATCGTACAGCACGAGGTTCGGACAGGGTAAGACCAGAACACCTGAAGAACCTTCCGCCAGTCCTCGTAAGCACACTGGTTCGGCTCTTCACACGTTTCCTGTCTGAATGCAAGGTCCCTACCCAGTGGAAGACCAGCGAGATCGTGTTATTGTTCAAGAAGGGTGACCTACACGATATCGGCAACTACCCCCCAATCTTCTTACTGTCTGTCGTTTACAAACTTTTCATTCGAGTCATCCTAAACAGAATTAACAGAACACTGGACGAACGACAGCCATGAGAGCAAGTAGTGTTTCGAAAAGGATTTAGTACGATGGACCACATCCACACAGTAACAAGGCTCATTAAAGTATCGCGAGAGTGCAAAAGACCGCTCTGTCTCACTTTCAACGATTTAAAGGTTTTTGATTCAATTGAGATAGAAGCAGTCATGGAAGCCCTTGATAGCCAACGAGTCCCCCTACTCAGTACATAAAGATTGTTCGTGAGCTGTACAAAAATTTCACAACCAGGATATCAACATTCTACAACGATATTAACATTGACGTCAAAAGAGGAGTTAGGCAAGGTGATGCCATCTCGCCAAAATTATTTACAACCACCCTCCAGAACATCATCTTGACATTGGAATGGGATAATATGGGAGTGAAAATCGATGGGCGGCAGTTATACCATCTTCGCTTTGCTGATGACATCGTCCTTATAACAACAAACATTATCCAAGTGGACCGAATGCTTGATGACTTTGATAAAGCCTGTGGAAAGATTGGTCTTCGACTAAATCTCACAAAAACGATGTCTATAAGGAACGAATTGGTTTCGTATGCCCCATTTACGCACAACGGAATGAATATCTCCGAATGCTACAGTGACTCCATGCCCACCTTTTCGACTCCAAGATACTTCTTGCCTTAAGGTATGCGTCAGAAACCCGGTCTCTATCTAAGTAGGATAAAAGATCACTCAGCGTTATTGAATGCGCAGATCAAAGGACAATGCTAGGAGTACCTCATGTCAAACAGTAAGGGAAGAGATCCGAAGCTCCGACGTGCGTCGACGACCAACAATCAAAGACGCCGTTCTGTACGTCAAATAGTCGAAGATAAGCTGGGCCGGACACGTAATGCGTATGAATGGCAACCGATGTACAAGAGCCGTTAGTGGCTGGATTCCTCGGAATGTCAAACGTGCTGCAGGAAGACCACCGACCCGACGGTCAGAGTTCTTCACAAAGAACCTTGAAGAAAATATGATGCTCGACGAGTCCCTAGAGCGAGCAAAGCCCACTGGGCTAACTTTGCACGCAACAACGAAAAATGGAACATTTACTGGCGCCCGCTCCAGTCACTCGGCCATCAACGAGACTACAGGTGGTACAGGTGATTGTCGTGTTACCAGGATCGACCACTGTCTTGGTACCAAACTAGTCGCGTGGTGGAAAATCTCCCTCTGATCTACAAGGGCTGCGACTATCTGTGATGGTGACGACTTAGGGCAGGCTTTGACTAGGCTGACTTCAGGAGACTCCAGGCAAACACAACAGCTAAACCAACAAAATTCCGAAAAGTGGAGATTATGCTGCGGCCCCACAACTAGTGAGGCCGGGCCGTCCAAGTATCAAAAAATTGTCGTATTTATTAATATTTTTATTGCTATTATTATTATTATTATTTTTATTGTTATTGCTACTATCATGCCTCAGATCATCAAAGGTAGGCCTTGAATTGAAAGTGTTACAATGTGGAAGCGGAAGGAAATCCTAATCATTTCTCATTAGTTGGTGAAAGTTTCAACTCTTACTCGAATGTCATTTGAGACTACGTTGCTAAATCAACTTTAAGAAATTACTAGTAGAAGCCGTTGTAGACATTGCCGTCTATAATGGCAGTGGAAAATTTCGATGACTGTGCCGGATTACTAAGGTCTACCGCTAACAATTTCTTCAAAAAGCATACAGTTTAATTATGATGATTTGCTCCACTTCTGTCGTGCTCCTTCAATTACGGAGATCATCATGGCTGGTTGTTTTTTCCTCTTTCGTACGTTCCATTGCTCACATCACTTTTCATCTTCATTTTCAGTACACGTCCTCTGAAAATGTTATGTTCTGGAATTCTCATTTTGTGTGTGTGATGTGACGCAAACGACCACTACGGTGTTTTTCGTCATTTTACCAACTTTGGTCTTAAGTGGATTTTCATGTTATTGAATGACAATATCCGAAAACAGTTTTTACCATATCTCTCTAAAATTATGGTGTAGTGTCATTTTTTCGGACTCCGACTGTGGTAGAAATCCTTGAGCCTTTTTATTTCCATTTTCACTTTTTCAAAAGCATCTATTTTTAGAACAGCAGCCTGATTGCGTTAACAAATAACGTAATTTGAAATGTTTTTTTGAGGAAAATTCCTTTTTGCGGCCGTGCTCAATTGATTAAGGACTACAGTTTTCGCTCATTTGCTTCATTCCTTTTCCAACAAATGGTAAAAAAAAAGAAGTTTAGAAGAATGGACGTTGATTAATCCCTGAGGAACACACTATGCATTCGATTCTATTCGTAATTCATTGAATACATGTTGGGCGCGTATAATAACCTTCGAGGGGCCTATATATCAACGATTTTTTAACCATTTCAGGCAAGTCTAGCACCAAATTTTAGACCCCCTGGATGATGGACGGCGTAGTTCGCCAAGGTGCGGTACGGAACTAGCGATTATGTGTCCCTTGTAAAACACCTCTAGTTATTGTGCTACACTCTACACCCAAAGAAAGCGAAAAATGTTCGCTCGCACTTTTCCCTCCACGAATCCTCAAATTTTTTTCTTAATGGGATTTTCATTAAATCAAGTGCTGCGTTCTATTAGTCTTCAGTTGCTCAAAAAACAGTCTCCTAATGCATTAATCGCTCCATATATTCACAACGTTGGATGGACTTCTGAGTTTATAACTCATTAATTTTTTCCACTAAGCCACAGTTCTATTACTTATATATCAACTGTACTGCAAAATAAACGTAGTACTTTTTTATGACAATTCTCTCAAACGACAACCAGACCGCTTAGTGTCTCATGTGCTGATCGGGAATTCAGCTGCACATTCCACTGAACGGCGTTAAAGTGCGCGCTTGCTGTTCCACTATGTGTCATATTTACCAAAGAAATGTCACGATGTTATGATGCTCACTGTTATTACTCACAAATTAAAATAACAGTTTGTCCATGGTTTTTCTTGCGTGAATGTGTTAGTTTCACTTCTAAGGTAACACCAGCTCTGTTCATTGCACAGTAGTATTCTGTTTGTCTAGTCATTTTTTCTTTTACTTCCTCCATTCTTATGTTACACTTTTGAGCTCTTTCTTTCTGTCATTCCTTCCTCTCTTTTTCTTTCAATTCTTTTGCCTATCTATCCCCTTGTCCGTATTTCTGCTTATCTCTCCGTCTATCTGTCGTCTATCGCTCTATTTGTCTGCCGCTCTGTCTATCTCTCTGTCTCCTTCTTTCGCCATCATTTACAGCACAAAGAATGCAGTACAATTTTCACTGCTATATTAAGCATTTAGAAAATCCACAAATGATGTTAAAATTCACTTTTTTGTCCCATTATTTGTCATCTCTACCAAAACTTAAAAGCGTTCTCCGTCTTGTTACTCACTAGGAAAAACCACCTAGTCAGGACTTTTCTGTATGAGTGTGTTTGTTTCATTTCCGAAATGGCGCTAGCTCTCTTGATCGTGTGGAAGTATCCTGCTTGTCGGTCGCCCTTTATTTACTGCTTCATTCAGTGTCTTTTAATGTCTAGTTCTTTCTCCCTCATCCCTTCTTTTTGTCTGTCTGTATTTGTTTATCTGTCTGTCTGTGTGCCTATCCGTCTGTCTCTCTATTAATTTCTCTTTCTTTTTTCATCATATTAAATACCAAATATGCGATACCTATTTTACTACTGTACTAAGTACTTTCCCATAACCTCTCTATTTTTCTGAAGTTTACTGACTTTTTCTTACGACAAGATGCTATTCTTCCTTCACATCAACATGGCTTTAACTATAATCCAGCCAGTTGTGTATTACTTTTTCTTGATGAATATTTCAGCTACTCACTCGAGTAACACACAAAACGCTAGGAATGATATGAATTATTCAGCTTCCCGACTTCGTCTCGTTGATCAGCTACAGCTTGATTCCGAATTTTTTTATTGCCTTGTTAGTCGAATTTTCGTTGCTTACACTAACATTTTAGTGAACTGTCCAATAGAGCTCTATTTGGTGACATTTGAAGAGAATTTTTCTATATATGAACCATTCTGCAAGGAATTATGGGAATGGCTAGCATACAAGTTGTCTCTCCAATTGCTCCACCCAATGGTCTACCTTCTTGTCGTAACTGGCGGGTGTCTCTTAATGTTGAGCCAGGATATACAACTGTGTTTTTCTCCTTAAACTAAGTCACCGAAAGTTAGAAGGTAATCGACATTTCCATTCAGAACGTTTCACCGGGTTCCGAAACCCAGAATTGCATCTCGCTAGATTAGGGAAAACCTTTATATTGCTTGCAAAAACGTTTGCATTCCAGCAGTGTTTATTCAACTTGAGAAATTTCACTATTAGTTAGGATATGTTGGTTTAAATCTGGAATAGGTCAGCACTTTCGCACCCAACGAATTTAAATCAATGCATATCGGATGCATGTTGTGGATTTGACACTTTCGGTTCGAGTCATTCGGTGACTAGACAAGTCTAAAATTCAATTATTTTGTGATGAGCGAAATACGCATATTGGCAGAATATTACTTCTTGAAAAGATCGGTAATATTATTTTGAACGAAGAAGTTCGTAATTACCAACCGGACGAAGCGACAGTATGTCAATCCTTAGGGTTCACCTCAATCAGCTCTAAATGTTCGACCGTTTTTATTTCAACCTAATCCTATTTGTTACGCTACTTCTACACAATATTTTGCACTTCTTTATTAACAAATTTTATAAATTACAGTTTTCAACGTACTACGGATCGGTGCGCATCGGTGCATTCGTTAATATCGACGAATGCACATAACGTTATAATGAACACAAAACTACCTTTACATCCATGTATACACACATAGATCTATATACACTTATACACATACTTGTAAATATAACTTTTTCCTTCTATTATAAATTAAAACCACTAGTATGCTGAGAAGGGCACTTGTGGAACAGTGGCCGGAGGCACCCTGCAACGCGCATATAGGATCGATCCCCGCGCCCGTGGCTCACCAAACCTTCCTCCGAGGTCGGCAAATTGGTACCAAACTTGGCTAGAAAGAGAACAGCACTGGTTCGATACATCGGTAGGCCACTGCGAATCACTGTAAAGGCCACATATGCATTCTCAATCACCTCCAACGATGCTTAATGAAATCAAATTCATGGCACATCCCTCAGGGATTGGTCAACGACGAGAGTTCTGTCCCTTATTTATCATTTTAGTATGTTGAGGTATGAGCAAACTTCTTCTGGGCTTCGAACCCGTGAACACCCTTGCCGAAGGCTCACGTGCGATCCACCACACCAACCGAGATCTTCGCTTTCCTTTCCTCTCAACCATGTTTTACTCTGTCGATGATATGAGCGATCACCCGTCAAATCCTGCTAGTAGAAATCGGCATTCACCATGTTCTGACTTTTTAGCTTATTATTTGCTGCCTACTCTTTTTAACGGCAGGGTATATATTGCTAAATATAACTTTCAATGATGCTGAGATATTTGCAAAACTCCGGACTGCAGGTGTCTGCGGTGGGGAACGAACGCAATATTGTCCTTTCCGGGAGCAACCCCGCTGGCGGGTGGTTGCTGATGGCGAAAGATCGATAGAGCTAGCTGAGCGACAGGCGAAACGAAGAAAGCGCATGGTGTAGTGGTGAACGCGTTACTCCCCGGAAAGGAAAATAGCGCGTTTGTTCCCCACCGCAGACACCTGCGGTCCGGAGTTTTGCAAATATCTCAGCATCATTGAAAGTTCTGACTTTTATTTATCACCTATTCTTTTTTCATGACAAGGTACGATATGAATTACAACCGAGTAAGAGGGTAAAGGATAAAGCTCTCGGCGTTGCTCAATCCCTGAGGGATGCGCCATGCATTCGACTTCATTAAGTATCGTTGGAGGTGATTGAATGCATATCTGGCCTTTACAATGACTCGCAGTGGCCTACCGATGTATCGAGCCAGTGTTGCTATTCTCCCAAACAAATCTGGCACCAATTTACCAAGCCCGGAGGAATGGAAGGCTTGGTGGGCCATAGGCGCGAGGATCGACTCCACGTGTGTCGCAGTGGCGCCTCCAACCACTGTGCCACACGCGCCTATAACCGGCTAGATGGCACATAATGACAGTCAATCTGGTACGGAATCACAAATACATCACTGAAAAGACTATTCCGTAGACGTTCCTCATTCTAGTTTAGGAATAATTTCGGCAAAAACAACAGACGGAAATGTCCCCATTTTCACAGATAATGCTGTATCGTTCGTAGAAAGCTAAATAGTAATACTGAACGATAACCAAGAAGAAAAGCCAGTCTGATCACTAAAACATTAATGCTTTCCAGTTCGGCTGAGTTTAATGTAAGCCTCTTTTTAAAAAAAAACGACGGGCTTCATAAAATTGATACAAAGAGACAAAAAGTACTTCGTCGAAACAGCAAACCAGCAGAAAGTAACGATGAGCGACAAACAGCAGCTGGGTGAAAAAATTCAAAAATATCTTTCCCTAACTTACATACCACAAAATGTCAAAAGATATGTGCAACTTTAATTTGGTTCACTTTCGCGAATCAAATTAACACAGTCATCACAACTGTAATGGATGAGACGATATTCTTTGTCGATAGCACTTATGCTTTTTTTTGTAAAATTTGAAGTGTTTTAAGAGGCGCATGGGGCACAGTGGTGGGAGGCGCCCAGCAACACACACGCGGAATCGATCTCTGCGCTCATGTCCCACCAAGTCTGGACCATCGCTCCGGGGTCGGCAAATTGGTACCAAACTTGTCTGGTAGGATAGCAGCACTGGCTCGATTCATCGGTAGACGACCGCGAGTCATTGCAAAAGCCAGATATTCATTCAGTCACCTTCAACGATACTTCATGAAGTCGAGTGCATGCTCTGTTCAACGCCGAGAGCTTTATCCTTTATCCTTTATCTAAAGTGTTTTAAGTTCTTCAAAGCAAAAGCAACCGTATGTATGGGTATCAATGCATACGTGGATTGCCGTAATGAATCATGTGGGACATTGAGTTTACTGCACATTCTTTTTCACTGTTTATTTTCCAGAAAATACTTAATTTGCTAAGCTTTTTATATTCTATCGATAGCCTATTCTACACAGATGTTGTGTCAAACGTGAACCTCGGAAAACTTTTCTGTACACTTAGTTATCTGTAGAGAACGAGTTTTCCGAAAAATTTTTCAATGCTCAATGTACACTGCGAAAATTAAAAAAGTGTAAAGGATAGAGCTCTCGGCGTTGATCAATCCCTCAGGAATGCGCCGTGCATTGGACTTCATTAAGTATCGTTGGAGGTGATTGAATGCATATCTGGCCTTTAGAATGACTCACAGTGGCCTACCGATGTATCGAGGTAGTGCTGCTATCCTCCCAGACAAGTGTGGTACCAATTTGCCAACCCCGGAGGGATGGAAGGCTCGGTGGGCCATGGGCGCGGGGATCGCAGTGGCGCCTCCAACCACTGCACCACACGCGCCCCTATTGCGAAAATTAGAATGAAGTATTAGAGAGAATGTTAGAATAATGCTATTACTGCAACGGTTTGTACTTCAGGATAAAAATTCTTTAATGCTTAGTGTTACCATAGGCTGACGTGTTTAATATTTTTTACAATTGCACTGAAATTTTTTGACGTCGATCGTCTGATTATTCAGAAGGAATCCATGTCTGGTGAATCTCGCCCCCGCTAAAAATGACGCAGTCTATCGCGGGCTATTCATCAGCTCATAAAATTTGGTATCGCTTACAACGATGTTTTTTCTTTCTAATTGATTCCACTACGTATTCTTTTTATACACTAGATTGCGTAGAACTGTTACTTTTTTTCCCATGCAGACAGTGGCAGTTCTTTTCTAGGAGGACGTTAGTTTAAAAGTACAAATTTGAAGTCATGAGTCATTTGGAACACTAGTGATCCAAATGGCATCGTTAGTGGCGAAAACAATTAACGACCTTGACTTCGATGCTTGGATCATCTGCCTTTATAAAAATATGCACACCACCACTTTACGCGATTGCTATTGCTCCGCTGTGAAAAGCTCTTTTCGGTTCCTAGATTCTCTGAGATATTTCTAAGTCCACAGCAGAGATACTGGAAAAAATCTGCTTTCATGACTAAGTAGGAAGCTTATCGTTTCGCAACTAACCTTCTTCCTTGACTACTGTGATTTCGAGTGTAAGCTTATGGCTAATCT
Organism: Angiostrongylus costaricensis; assembly: GCA_900624975.1. Lineage (NCBI taxonomy): Eukaryota > Metazoa > Nematoda > Chromadorea > Rhabditida > Metastrongylidae > Angiostrongylus > Angiostrongylus costaricensis. The sequence goes on from UYYA01003913.1 coordinate 124,045, forward strand.
CTAAAGTCATCTCCGCTTGTCTGACTCTTGCATAGGTGAGTGGACCACTTGCTGGGTTTACATTGTGGTTGGGCACAGCAGATCTTCAAATAATAGAAAAGGAAAAATTGGAACTGTGAACATCTACAAGACCATCCACTGAAAACATGTGGGCACAGATTCAAAGGAATTGTCGTAGTATGTATTTACGTAGTTCTTGTGCTATACAATAGTCATTAGAAGAGTGTCAAATTTGAACTACATTGTCAAACATACCAGCGATTTATCGTCCAGTTCGTCCACCCTGTCACTTCCATTATTCCTTCTTTGAAAACGAAAAATCCTGCGACTGGTTTGAATATCATTTTTAAATAAATAAACACTAGATTTTCAACATGAGTGAGTTCTGAGGTTCCTTGCTATATACTTGTTGCATGTTATGTTTTATTACATGCATACATCATTCTATTGCTGGCATAAACCAGACGGGCAAGTTCACCCCTTACAGAACCATCATTTGATCAAACCATCCGTTTATAAGCTCACGAGTGATGGAATTTGGTATCGCTTACAACGATGGATATTGAACCCGTGCCAAGGCTGTCAATGGCCTACTGATCTATTCCGTCAGTGTTGATCTTCGCAGACATGTATTATACCAATTTTCCAGGCCAAGTGAATTTAAAGACTTTGATAGCTCGGGTATAGGTTCGAACCAAAGACAACGGTTGTCTTGCAGAGCAACTCCAACTCCTGCTCTGAACTCACTCTGTGAAGAAAACATTTAGACAAAACCACCCCTAACCATACGTTTAATGTTCCGCTTTTGTGCTATTTTAATATTGACTCCTTACTGGTTACGTATTCATGGCAACATCCGCAGTTCAAAGATTCTTCCTTTATGAAGGTGAATTTTTAAAAATAAAAATGGATTTTGTCTGCTTCTGCACTTTAACCGCTGCTGTCTATCAATGCTGGTTGAGGTAATCGTCGTTGTATGCATCGTTGGCTGCTGATTTCTCCGTTCTGAAACATGAACGTCCCCTTCGACGTGCCCATCTGTCTGTGGACGCATTAAATTTCGTTTACGTTAACACTAAACAGCAACAGTTTATAAGCTAATGCTATAGTAAAGCATTGCCGTTCATTGGCCTTGTGTGAGACACAGTGCCGAAGAAAAAGTTGCGCATTCCGCTCATTTACTGATTGCTGTTTTATTTTAGTATTCCAACCCTTGTCAGTTGACATAAAAATATCGTAAATCGTGTCATCAGCAATTCCTATGGTCATTAAGCAACTCGAGCACGCTCCACCAAACTCTTTGCCAATCACCAGTGCTCCTTATTGGGGTGCGCTCAACGAAAGGCGTTACACTTTTGTTATCAAGCCTTTTATTGCTTCTGTTTTTGATGAGAAATGGCTCTGGGTAGCTCGCTCGACTCTGCCATGTCATTGGCCGCCTCCTTGCCAGTCTTAGCTTACGAATTTAACTGGGTAACTCTTTTAGAGCTCAGATAGATCTCTTGATGGAATGAACTCATGCTGTACAGAGGAGTTCAGCACCCAAGAACACTCTACACTCGGAGAACGCAACAAACTGACTGCCTCGTAATTATTTCAACATAATCTTTCCTTTTTCACTTTTTTACGGTTACAAGCCAGAGTAAAAAAGTGGCGATTTTATTAGGACAAATTGAGATGTTATTTTGAGAATGTCTGGATTTTGTCGCTAAAATAAAAAAGACTTCGCTTCGTCATCTCATAACTCTGCTACGATGCATTCACCACCGTCATTGCGGAAAAATAACAAAGAAAATTCTTTAATCGTTCTTCTTCGACTTTTTAGCTGTTAATCGCCCCAATGGCGCCGGTTTCCGTCGAAACATGTTAATGGGAACACCATAACAATCAAGAATACCGTACTCATTGGCTTTATGAATCTCATGAAGGTATAATACCAGTTTAAAAGAATCGTTACTTATTCATTGAGTGAAAAGAATGCCTTAGAGGGTCCGGTTCTGTATCCACGTAAGAATAAGAAGCCATATTTTGAATATAGGGGGAAAATTTTAGAAGTACTATGTTTTGATTGTTAGTGTTTAAAGGACTTTATTTTATCCACAAACAATGCTCATTCCTCTGAAAAACGTTCATTTACACACTTTTTGAACAATATTCAATGTAAAATCCCGAGCCAAAACTTTCCTGGTTGTTTCTGAAGTTTTACAAATTCCTGCACATTATTTTCTGCTGTTTCAGTAGTACTGATTACCATTATGTTGATCATTTTCTCGTCCTTAACTTTTGTATAAAACCGTTCTTTCCTAATAAATAAGGAAGGATCAAATTCATTATAACCGTTATGGAGATTATTCAGGTACAAAATGCGGGAATATAAAATCGTTGTACTGGGTAGTGGAGGTGTGGGAAAATCAGCGCTGGTTAGATTTCATGGATTTTAAGTTTTTGGTTTGATTTGAATTCTAATCTGACGAACGCGAAAGTCTAATTCCAGTCAGAAAGCAACTTTTTCAGACGGTACAATTTGTTCAAGGAATTTTTGTGGAGAAATACGATCCAACGATAGAAGACAGCTACAGAAAGGTTTGTTATAAAAGTGCAAATTACATGTCGTGTAAGATTAATGAATTCTTTCAGCAAGTTGAAGTCGATGGGCAGCAATGTATGCTGGAAATCCTTGATACAGCTGGAACAGTAAGTTATATCTATAATGACTTCAAACGAGTGAAACGTATAGCGTTAGCTAATCCCTCGTGGATGCACCGTGAACTAAACTCCATTAGCACAGTTAAGGTGACCGAAGGCATATCTGTTCCATACAATGACTTGTAGGTCGCAGAGATGTATGAGGTCGGTGTTTTTATCCTTCTAGGCTCCTCTGGTATAAATTGGTTAACTTCGGAGAGATGGGAGGCTTGGTAAGCTCGGAAAGCGGAATAGAACCAACGACAACGACACTTTAAGCCAATGCGATACACATTTCCCTAAAAATAATAAAAAGATAAAGCTCTCGAGGTTCATCTTTCCTTAAGGGAGGCGTCATGCATTCGACTTCATTAAGCATTGTTGGAGGCGATTGAATGCATATCTAGCCTTGACAATGACTTGCGGTGGTTTACCGATGTATCGAGCTAGTGCTGCTATCCTCTCAGACACGTTTGGTAGCAGTTTGTCCACTCCAGAGAGATGGAGAGTTTAGTGGGTCTGAACCACGATGATCGATCCCATGTGTATTGGACGGAGTCTCCGACCAGTGCGCTACACGCGCGCCTAAACAGGAAGTATTTGCGACATCGAAACATTACGATGAGAACCTTGTTCATCAAGATCAAAAAAACCATTTCAAATATTTTTTAGATGTTCTTCAATTGTTTTTCAAAACGAACGCTGGAGGGGTCTGAATAAGCATACTCCTGAAGCGCTGTGGTATTCTGCATGATTCGAATAAGAACCCCAAATTTTGCTTGCATTTTTCCCAGAATGTAGTGTCAAATTTATAGCCAAGAAATGTTTCTTATCGAGCGTTGGATAGGCTGGTGGCTTGTGTAGGCTTACGCGAGAGTGCATTAAAGAATCTCATAAATTGCGTATTAATTGAGATTTTACAACTTGGTTAGTAAGTGTCAAATATCAAATAAACAATAAAGGATTAAGCCTTCAACATATGTGTATTCCTTAGGATGCGTCTAGCGCTTCGCTCTTGTCGCATTAAAATAGAGGTGGCTGAATGAACATTTGGTCTATACTATAACTTATTGTGGTCTGCCAATGGGTCGCGTCAGTGTTTTTTTCTATCTTGAAACAATTCTGGGACAGAAGAAGGTCGGCTTTAACCCAAGTATAAGCGTGCAACAAATGAGCACGTGTGTATTACATTGCATCTCTAACCACTGCTTTACATGCTCCCAATGTGCAGAAGGAATTAATGAAGTGATTTTCGTGGACAAACTGTTACATTTTTTTCTGGCTACTTCAAATAGATGACGAAATCCTTAATCAGTTAATTCACCAAGCCATCGTAGCTCACTGTATTGCGCTCCACATTACTTCACACTATCTGAACCAGTCCAGCGGCGCAGACCAGTGTCTTCACAGGAACACAGCAACGAATAATAACCGTTTTGAGAGGTTTCTTACATCTCGTAAGTGACGTGAATTTAGGAGCAATTCACTGCCATGCGTGATCTCTACATGAAAAATGGTCAAGGATTCGTGCTTGTGTACTCGATTACGGCCCAGTCGACTTTCAATGATCTTATAGACCTACGAGATCAGATTCTTCGAGTGAAAGACACCGATGAGGTAGGGCAGCACGATTTAGCGCAGAAGTTTTCGTTAGCCGGCTTTTTTTTCTAAGTTTTTCCTTTCAGGTCCCAATGATTCTTGTCGGCAACAAATGTGACCTTGAAGACGAACGTGTAGTTGGTAAAGATCAAGGCCAGAATTTAGCACGTCAATTTGGCTCGGCATATTTAGAAACGTCTGCGAAGTCTAAAATCAACGTAAACGAGGTCCGTGACCATATCTGTTTTGTACTACGAAAAAAAAAGCATTGTTGGATCGCAATTAACAATGTATGGGTCATATGTGACCCATTGTATTTCTCCCTGGTTTTTTTTCTGCAGAACTTTTTTGCTACACTCTTTGTAGGTGATCAGTAGCTCATCGAATACATTCTAATATTCGAGAAAGGTTTTATTCTGCACCCGAAAACATGGAAAACCGTTCTGCAGAAGAGTTTATTGGTCTTGAATACTGTTGCAGGAATACTGAAAAGGCCGTTTCCGGTGAGGAAATTGTAGAAGTACACATGTGAGAAGGCTGCCAGAAAGGCAGGCGTCTCGCACGCGTTCGGAGGAGACTAATGCCGTTTTATACCGACAAAGAAGCACAATGAGTGTAGTTAATGGGAACGATACATATAACACGTGTGTGGCTACGTTATGGCCGGAATGAGCAATATATAACTTATAGCACCAATGCGAAAAATCGGTGCTGTTGTACTGTTGTATCTTTAGAGCGCTCTCCAATATGTTAATATAAATCTGTACATCAAGGTATCTTTGTTGTCATTAAACGTCCATTATTAAGTACCTATTTCATTACGAATGTTGAATGAACGCTGAAATTTAATTTTAGATCTTCTACGACCTAATCAGGCAGATCAATCGTCGGTATCCTGATAGCGGTAAATATCAAGGACAACCGTCGAAACAATGTTGTCAATGTTGCCTGATATGAAGAACAGCGGAAGGTCTCTCGGACAATTATTCGTTTTCCTTGCGCTTTTTGTGGTGTTTGCTACTATACCCCAGATTTTAATTGTCCACGCTATTAGTGCCATTTCTGCCTGTGTATCACCTCTTCTCAGCTTAGTTGCGTAGGTCCGTGAAGCAAAACCGAGACGGTCTCACGGGACTTTCGGCAAATCCTGACGTAGCACTAACAATCTTTGACCTATGAACGGCAAAAAGGCCTACGAAGTCTTGCCTTACCACGTTAACAGCGGTCCAATCAACAACTGTAGAACGTTGCATGACAACGTTCGCATGCTGAAGCACATATTAATGGAAATAACCATTACTTTATATGCTATATACAGTACTTATATCTATTGTTCTATTCCATATTGTACTTTTGACAAATCTGCTGTAGCTCTGACTAAATTCCTTTAAAAAATTTAGCTGATGGACAACTCGTGTACAGTACCACATTTATTACAGAAGCTCATTCAATACTTTCCCTATGATTAATTTCCCCTTAAAATCGCAACCAGCTCAATATGGTAAGGTTTTTCGCTTTTTTTTTCGCAAATATTCTTCTGTTCTTTTAATCAAGCTATCAACACTATCAACACTTTACCACTACTTTATACGCTTTACAAACTCGAATAATACAGGTCCTCAGAACTATTTAACTTTACTACTTATTGGAATGTAGTGATGTCACTTTACAAAATTAATAAAGCGAAAATTTTAGAACAATTTCAAAGTTTATAACACATCTTGAGGAATTTTCCGACATTACAACTTACAGAACTTACAAAATTCGCTGTCGAAAATTTCAAACGCCAAACTAACAGAACTGGAAAGTCGAATTCACAAATTGTCAAGAAAATATACAAAAGCAAACCACATTTAAAAAAATGGCAAGTTTACATTAATGCCTCGAGTGATGCTGGCTGAGACCATCAAATGTTAGTGAGGAACGCCCTTTAGAAAATGGCTATAAAAGTCTCTTCACAGATTAGGCAAGACCAAAACCTATCAGCCAACCAGCAGCAAATCCACTCAGCAACCACACATTCGAACGCAGAAAATCATTTACCTGAAAAGGAATTGTCACTTTCCTATTTCAAAAGTTTAAGAAGAATAATAACAAGCAATCAAAACTAAGGGATTCACGGATTACTCACATCAGAGACAAAAAACTCAACAGACAACCGTTGAAAAATGAAGCTTTCAATCTACTAATTTACAATCTTAACTCTTTTATTTACTGCCTTTTTCTTCTTAATGGCAGGTTATGTTTCGAATTATAACTCGTATGAAATGCTGAGATATTTGCAAAACTCCGGACCACAGGTGTATGCGGTGGGCAACGACCCCGCGCTGTTGTCCTTACCGGGGAGCAGCGCACTTCACCACCACACTATGCGGGTCCTTCGCTTTGCATGTCTCTCAGCTAGTTCTATCGATCTTTCTTGCCATCAGCAATCACCCGTCAACGGGATTGATCTGGCGAGCCAATATCGGCATTGAACCCAGTTAAGCTGAGGCTTAGTTATAATCACAATCTTAACTCTTTTATTTACGCGCTGGTGTTTTGGACTCCTGTGCAAGAATATTGACTTTTACTTCAAAATCGTCTTCACTATGCTTTTGTATCCTATGCGTGCCTAGTGGGGTGCTTCGTCTTAGTTTTGGTTTGCCATCTAGGTGTTCTTTTATACGGATACACAAAGGTCTGCCCGTTTCGCCAATATATTCATCTCCGCAATTGTTACACGAGATCAGGTATATCGTACCTGAACTCATGCAATCACCGTCCCTGCCGTAAGGGCAAATTACGCAATTAGTTGTTTCACACAGACGGTTATACGTGTATGTAATGCCCGGAGGTCATACGCGACCTGATCCCGTACGTTCGCATCGATTTTTGATGTGGGATGGTGCAGTCGTCAACCACATGCGACTATAATCAGCTGTTCTAAACTTCCTCATTGGAAGTCACGAAAAAGCGGTGGGTTTTTCGAGAAGTTGTTGATCGTGTAATTACCAAAGAGTCTTTCGTCTTTGTATAAGTGTTATTGAAGCGTTTGGCATAGTAGATTGTATATCAGTATACCCTTCCAGGCTCTGAAGAAGGCGATACTGCCGAAACGTCAGCTAGCGTTGTATTGTATTGTGTTTTTATGGAAGTAAATGTATGCTGTTTAAAAACCTCGCGATTGCTGAACAAGAAAACGACACATTCATATTCCAATGCCGAGGTTAAGAGAAAGTCGATCCTGGGATCTTTTATTTACTGCCTTTTTCTTTTTAATGGCAGAGTATGTTGCGAAATATGACTCGTATATAATGCTGAGATATTTGCTGAGAATGCTGAAGAACTAGCTGAGAGACAGGTAAAACGAAGGACCCGGATGGTGTAGTGGTGAAGTGCGCTGCTCCCCGGAAAGGACAATAACGCGTTCGTTCCCCACCATAGACACCCGCGATCCGGAGTTTTGCAAATATCTCAGCAACGTTGTGGTTTAGGATTTATTAAAAAAATTTTAATTTTTTTTTCTTTAGGAATAATTCCTATATTTAGTCTGGATAATTACCATTTTTTCATATCCCTTCACATTTGCTGTGCTAGTAATGCTTACTATTAACGACATTAAACCTGGACTTGTATTGCTATCGTCACTATCTTCATCCTTTCGCTTCAACTTATGCTGTGGACTTGAATGTTAAGCTCCCCATAAACCAATAGACAGTATTAATAACTAACATGACTGCTAAATTACTGTTCGAGTAACAACTTGTTCTATAGTTATTCTCATCTTTTGTGCCAGGAAATTCCTCCCGAAGTTGTCCTCGAATGGCTGCGCACCAGTTTCGTAATATGCTGGAAATATGGCATCCAGGGCTAAGACAAGAACCACACCAGCGCATATGTCATACCTGTAACCTCTCGTTCTTTACCGTTGAACTTATGTGTATGTACCGTTAGCTTCACCCATGTGTACCCAGCCAAATGCCGTATATCGTCTCCACGTTGACTGATCGGTTCGGTGTTTATAGTTTTCACACTTAGAGTTTTGTTATCCCGAAGTTGTTATCATTACTATCATTTTGACATTTAAACGATTTAAATACTGAAGTGAGATTTGTATAATACCAACAAGAAAAAGTCTCATGTGGCAATATCATACGCATAGAATGCTCGCCTTCCTACGATTTCGACGAAAATGAAGTCAGCCGCACAGAGTTCATATTTTTTAGATGATCCATCGTTACATATAACACAATCTCCTGATCCTAGCACTTCTTAAACTCTATCCGTTTCCTCACATCCACCATTCACCAAAGCCTTCGAACTGTTATCCTTGGATGTGGACTCCCGTTGCTTCTTGGGAATCGTTTCGTTTTCGTCAAGAATGCCAGTGAATTCTTGAATCTCTCAAATTTCTCCGACAACCCGTGAATTAGGAGTTAGTTCGTCCCAGATCAGTCCTGTACCAATTGTCCAACTCCAGTGATAACAGAGACTTGGCAGCACCGGGAGGGTTCGGACATTCGCCTGCATAGCGTCCGGTTTTTGCGTAATGCATGGTATAAGCACCACTCTGTTACCTGTCTTCGTAGAGCTCACAGTGGTAAGAAATGTGTGAAATTTTTCAGCTCATGAAGAGCATCTTGAAAATTCTCGGCGTTTTCTATAAGTGTCGTTAAAAGTTGGTCGAGTCGATTCTTCCCACTATTCTGAGATAACCCTGCTACGGCGTTCTTCGTTTCTCGTCCCTCTTCGAAAGTTTTCGCCACAGACAGTAGCTAGCCTTTATGGTAGCTCTAGCTCTATCCAGACATACCTCATCTCAATTTCTCAAGCTCAGAGAGATGAGAGACTGTTTATGCAGGAACGAATCTACTGCCAAGCATGTACAAATCCATTGGATCTCAAAGTAATGTGCATTCTGTATTCATTTCTCAATTTCATGTGAAAATACAGTACACATATGAAGGAAAGTAAGAGTGATACTAACAGACATTGGTCGTTTGGTCCTTCATCACTATGTTTCGTTAGTGAACAATAGCCATCATGACATGACAAATACTGCTCACTGAAGTAACCACAAAATGGCGAAAAACCAGTCTGACTGCATTGAACAACCGCAGAGAATTTTTGGGGAATTCACTGCGGACACATGACCAAGGATGAGAAAAAACTATTGTCATCCAAGTAACATCGAGTGCCGAATATATAACACATGAAATATTTTCTGCAGATTGCCGGGAATCGCTAGCAGAAGGAAAGGAATGGTGAACAAGCCCACGTGATGGATGGAGAGAGACGGAATGTTTTACTTTCATTCATTTCCCAGGTGATTAAATCTGGCTCAACATCGGACAACGCTTGCATTTATCACGCTTACAAATAAATGGATAATATACTGATATAAAACTATCGTTGTCACTTCACCATTCTGGTTTAAAAAATGTAGATTGCAGTGTCGACCGATCTCACAGATACGCAGCATGCATTTGATCCAATTCGTAGCGTAGCAGAGGTCGACGAATGCATATATGGCCTATCCAATGACTTGCAAGAAACTACCAATGTATCAAATTAATGTTTTTATCCTCACATACAAGACCGGTACCAATTTGTTGGTCCCGTAAGGACGAAGAGTTTGGTTTGTCCAATACGCACGATCGAATGAATGACCATGTGCGTATTATAGCACATACCTAGCCAACGCCCTACGCGCTTTATTAGGTTATCTAACTTTCTATTCAAGTAGGACCCAATTAGCGTCGTGCCAGTGTGACTCAATTCATACAGTTGCTAAGTTTACACCATTTGTACGTATATTTGTGCGTATGTGGATGTAGGTATGTACTACGTGCAGAGAAGCACATAAGCATTGAAGAGACCGGTGTCCGATAAAAATCAAGCAAACAACAGTGATTCTCACAAGATGTGGACGCTGCCAAAAAAATCTTGAATTAACTGTTTTCAAAACTCTCAAGGAATAACGACGACTTGATCAGTAAAATCAACACAGGTCGATTTCTACTTTTCGTGCAAAAATTGTAAACAAGGGCCATTGACCCGGATGGTGTAGTGGTGAAGTGCGCTGCTCCCCGGTAAGGACAACAGCGCGTGTTCGTTCCACACTGCATACACCTGTGGTCCGGAGTTTTGCAAATATCTCAGCATTTCATACGAGCTACTAATTTACCTTTAATTACTGCGACACAGTATAACTATTAGGTTGTCCGATTTCCGACTTTATCCATATAGTAATCTTCTTTCACACGACTCGCGTTCACATTTTCTTTGCCGGTTCCAGCATTTCTTGCATTCGATTCATTTGATCGCATCCATCATCCATGAAGGCCTCCGAATTGTTTCAGTGAGGGTCCGATTACATGGGAGGGATGTATGTTGAATGCTCGTCATGTAACGGCCATGGAACGCTCGTCGCGTCGATTCTCTTTAGTCCTGGGATAGTCGGGCTTGAGCGTTTCAACTTCGACTGCAGGGATTGAGGTGTTTCTAGACTAGTCCCGCAACAGTTTCCTGACCGCGCAAGGACGGGAAAATTGGTGAGCCCTGATAAAGATCGAACCAACCCAGTGCTCGTGAAAGTAAACTGTGGAATTTAACCAAAATCGATAGAATTGCTATATAACTGTTAACTAGATAAGTGTCCTCATTCCATACAGACATGTAAACTCATGAATTTTCGAAAACATTTTCATCAAAGACTTGACCCTTGAATCTTCCTAACAAGTTGTAGTCTATGTATTTGGAAAAGTGATAGTTAAATGATGAAAGGCACAACGCTTACGCTAGGTAAAGCTGCGTTTCAACCTGTTGTCAGGAATTCTCTTGCAGAAGAAATAATCTCATTGAATGTTCGAAGCCGATTTCAATCATTGCAATCTTTTATGCATTCTTTGCAATTTCTGGCAATAATTCTCCAGTGTAATGGCTGGTCCTGAGGCCACCGTAGTTTGTGACTCCACAAGTCGATCACAAAACAGTATGACCAACTAGTCTAAATTTGACTCCGGAAATGACTTCACATGTCTTTGAGCATCCTTATGTAAAACGGTATCATTTGTTGCATGTAATTCCTCCTTAGTTTAGTTTTAATGATGCTGAGATGTTTGCAAAACTCCGAACCGCAGGTGTCTAAGGCGGACAACCAACGCGCTGTTGTCCTTTCCGGAGAGTAACGCGTTCACCACCACACCATGAGGGTCCTTCGTTTCGCCTGTCTCTCAGCTATTTCTATCGACCTTTTGCCATCAGCAATCACCCGTCAGCGTGATTGATCTCGGGAGCCCAAATCTACGACATTTCTTTATTATTTTAGTAAAGCCCAAGTAATTATTATAACTTAATTCGATTTAGCAGCATAATTTACAAGGGCAAAAATCGAAAAATTACATTGACACTGAGAAAAAGAAACATACGTATCATCTTTAACCCATAACGCTTGGTATGGATACTACAGTTTACACAGTGGACTGGACTAAACGACCATATGAACACTATAGTCTCCATACGGTCGCTCAGTGGCTTCCAGTTTTTTTACCGTTTACACTCATTCGCTAGTTAATCGAAAGCAGATCTAAATTGTTGATGTGATATCACAAGAACTATGCCCTAAACGCAATGATTTGCAAAAAAAAATTTTTCAAAAAATTTCATGGACCAGATATTCTGAATAACAACTATCTACTTCTTTACTTCAATCTTTACGGTCATCGCTTGGAAATCCTGAATGTAAAAAACACCAAAATGGATACAATATACAAAATCAAAAGAATCAGAACGCGCAAAAGTGTGAAACCAAAAACGTGCATTGAATAGTGGATCAGAGTAACACACAGTAAACAGTAGCATGAATATCACTCGTACCCATTGAACCATAGAACACAGTCTCTTCTAATAGTTCCCAGGATCGACTTTCTCTTAACCTTGGCATTGGAATATGAATGTGTCGTTTTCTTATTCAGCAATCGCGAGGTTTTTAAACAGCATACATTTACTTCCATAGAAAAACACAATACAATACAACACTAGCTGACGTTTCGGCAGTATCGCCTTCTGAGTCGAGTGAGTCGACAACCATATGCGACTATAATCAGCTGTTCTAAATTTCCTCATTGGAAGTCACGAAAAAGCGGCTCTGAAGAAGGCGATACTGCCAAAACGTCAGCTAGTGTTGTATTGTACTGTTTTTTTTATGGAAGTAAATGTATTCTGTTTAAAAACCTCGCGATTGCTAAACAAAAAAAAAGACATAGTCTCTTCTATAATTCTGCCGCGTTCACAACTACCGCAACTCTGGTTCTTGAAAAAATACTTCCCATTATTGAAGAAATAGAAAATCAACAGTTAAGCAAAAACTGCTCATAATCGGATGGGATAACCACGAAATATGATAGCGTGGGTTTATGGGTTAACTAACCAACCGACTTCCATAAGAAGTTTGTTTGCTTTCCTATTAATTCATATGAGATACCTGGCTTGTTCAACAAACAGAAAGTTTTTCACCTCGAAAACACACTCACAGCTGCAATTTAATTATTGTGAGAGGCTAGTATATGGTAATAACTAGTACTTCAATTTCAAAGAATCTCACTGCATGCTGCGCTGGGAACAAACAAAATCAACACTACAAAAACTCGGCCTGCTGACTCTAACAGCAACTCCACTTACTTCATATTGACTGGGCACGACTGAACGACGTCTCCCAAGATTATCCTCCAAACTTCTACGCAAACTATCCAATTCCTCCTCGAATTTGGAACGACTTAGTTTTATGTAACCACGATAGTTACACACCTGAAATAAAAGTACTGTACTAACTAGGACAAACAACAGAATATACACAACAACTAGAAATGTGTACGGTTTAACACACGAAACAGAAAACGTAGTAAAAAAAAAACTTTTTATTGAGAAATTAACAGCACGAGCAGCAAAACATCACAACAAACTATTGTGTAAAGTGAGTTGGAAAAATATCGAAACAAAATATCAAGTTCCATTAACTCTATTTAACTAGTTCTACTCTTCGCATATTCGTCCTTCAGTCCTCTTCTATGAAGAATGTAGAAGAGAAGCGTTGGCCAAGCCCAACGCAAAAATATCGCTATCTTGTTCGAAAATGGGGCCATAATTAGCTCGATTTCGCGAGCCGATGCAGCCCTGAGGATCTCGCACGCTGCACATTCGGGAGACAGACCCTGAAACACAAAGACTTACACCAATAAGAACTATATGGTATCGTACTAATAGCCACTATCACTTATTATGGAATCGTAAGGCATAAAGATCACAGAGCGAATACATCATTACTAACCACAACAATCTTGTCTTTAAATAACAGTTCATACCTTAATATGAGAAGTGGATTTAAATCTTTTGGAACCTAAGCTCACTATGAATACCAGATCGAACCAGTACAGTTCTCAAGATGATGATAACGCCCAAACGATGATTAGAATACTATTTATGAAAATCACTACTACGTCAATAGAAAATAATGTGGCACAATATGTTTGAAATTACACAGACAGATCTGTTAACTTGACTTCAACAATCTTTTCAACATTTTAAAACTATCGAAATATGTAGATCTCCTAAAATTGCGATCTTTAAGTACGAGACTCTCAAAAATGGCGAAGTTCTTGTTTTTATCGCGCAGGTCTACCCAAACGATGGACTTGTTGCCTTGCACGATTAAAAAGCATGTGCATCCGAAACATCTATGCGTATTATAAATACACACATATTTATTTATTTACATAGCGGTATATTCTGCAGTTCTGCTTCAGCGCCAAGCTTGTCCTCTAGCTTCTGTCAAGCACGTTGGGAAGATATAGAATCTCGACCATAAACAAGCACCATGTACATTACATAATATCCTCGCATAGTAAGCCAAAAATCATACTATCTTTTATCCAGCAGAAAAAAGGTTTCATTTTTCTAACCCTGTAAGAGCCTATAATCTAACAGTGCAAAAATGACAAAACATTAGCGATACTGCTCAAACCGCATCAATCGTTCGCCATTGCTATCCTCATTACATTAAATGGAAAAAAACTAGATAATATAGTTTTGGTTTAATCCTAGTACAGCAAGTTTCAAATAGTTTTTGTCGCCTATTGAAGCATCAACGTCCTCAAGTAGGGAAGAAGAAACCAATGATGAGAATCGCGGATTAGCCGAATTGATATAGATAGCTTATAGTTTAACTTATTGAATATAGCTTTCGTTTGTCAGATAGCTTGAGAGAAATGCTGAAATCGCAGATACCTGCGATGTGGCAGCTGCTAACTTTGTAGTCAGTCACATATACTAAATTGCTGAGTCTATCGAAATATTCCTAGTATAAAAGATAAGATACCGTGTTGCCCAATACCAACATTTCTTTTATCTAAATGAAGCTCTTGACAAATAATAGTAATACTAACGAACACTATGAACAAACAACGAAATGAGTTCACCAGAATGTTCTACGACGTGAAAACCTATGTAGTTTGAATAGCACAAAAGTGAAATGAGGTGTTTGACAAAGCCCATCTGTAATAAAATTTCAATGCCTCACTAGAGAGCTCTACAAAAAAGACATGGATGGAAAGACAAGAAAGTGAAGATTGACAGCCTGCAACGCTTTGTCGCCGTCTTCATGATCACGCACGTACAGTACGGGAATCTGCCACACAGACAACGGTAGATGAAATTCACGTGTAGAAAACCAGCTAACAGAGATCTTAGTCAAACGCTTTCACATCGTATATCCATGAACTTCATTCACACATAATTTCCTGAACTCGTTTTTCAAGAGTTTGCAATAATTTCTCGAACCCATATGAAGAGTTGAGAACTTCACCAATTTATAGAAGTGGCTTTCCTTTATCGTCTTGAGGGTATAAATAATCTTCTTGAGGTATTCATCTAACTGCAAATTTGCCCAGAACTGATATTTTCGAACAATGGAAAAAAAAATTAGGCTTTTAGCACCATTAATTCTTAACCACCACAACCACCAACGCTGAAGATACCTTGGGGAACTCTATCGTGTTTTCCATGGTGAGGTCTTGCGTCTTCAAGTGCTTTCACTTTTGAAATACAAGACTCGATGAGAAAAAAAAGATAAAAGTATGAACTTTGGGTCCCAAAGAATCAGAATTTCATTATGGTAGTAAAACAAAAGTTATGCATTGTTGGCAATGATCTGTAGATTCTAATGGCTTTCACCTCAATTAGTAAAGTTCACTACGAGTTTATAGATGATGGTTTAATGTGCGAGATGGACATCACTTTTGCATCAACGCAATAAAATTAACGTATGACCAGTGTTGCATGTGTTAACACTTTGTGACGTACACCAAATTTTATGACATATCTCACGGTAACGAGTGAATGTAGTGCAGTGGTTTGAGGTACTCTATAACACATACGAGGTCGTTGGTTCGACCCCGTATTCCTGGCTCACTAAACCTTCCATCCCTCTTTGGTCGTCAAATTGGTGTCACACCTGTCTAAGAGGATGACATAATACATTGGTACTGACACAATACATTGGTAAACCGCTAAAAGTCATCATATTGGCCAAGTATGCATACAATCAATTCCATCGATGTTTGATGAAGTCAGGTGCACGTTGCACTTGCACTCTGCCAGTGGAGTAGAAGTTATAGTCATTTTGTAGATTACACAGCGATCTATTCAAGATTGGTTTAGTGAGAAATTGTGATCTCTACGCCGTTCAAATCTGAGACTCAAAATTGTTGCATATCCTTGAATAGAAGCGGTTACACGTCACACATCATTTTAAAGCGTGTTTCTTAATAAACTATCGTTTGTACCAAGTTTTATTTATTGCGAACTGTTTTTCATGGCAAGATACTATGTGAAACACAACTACATTCGTGTGGTTATATTACTGGTTTTTCACACGTATTCTGAACTATAGAAACTGTTATACGAAAGCAAATACAAGCGACTTTCTTCACAGAGCTCATAAAGGGTTGCAGGTAGCAGAAACAATTCATAACGTCCAAAACGTATTTCGTACAGAAATTGCTAACAAACAAAAACTGAACTTGCAGTTCAGGAAGTTGTAGAAGCGCGTGAGGCTTTAACATGAGGAGCGTTGTAACTGGCCAACGGAAGACAACAATAGCCAAGTGAAAGCAATCATGCAATCTGATCCTCTTAGAACTACACGAAAAATGGTCAAAAAAATGTTTCATGACTGTCCAGCAAACTGGAAGACAGAAAAGGCCCGATACGTACCTCATGAACTGACTACAAATCGAAAAAAAATGGCCGTTTCGAAGGCTACTTTTCGCTTCTTTTACCGCAAATTTTTGTTAGCTGGGTTTTGCTTCAGCTTAGTCCCAAAGATGTAAAATTCATGGCTAGAAAATGCAATCACTTTTGCACCAAACAAGTATCATGGAAGGCTTCATGTGTGAGCACTCCAGATGCCACATTATGGAAATCGGCGTTGTAATTTTAATCTCATAACTAGAAAGATTTGTCTTTTTATGTTTCTAAGATTTCTTTCTCACTCATATCCAAAGTGTGATATTTTCGTAAAGCTAAAAGCGACACCGACCCTATAACACGCAGTCTACCAAACAACGGTTCTCGGATCCGACTAGAAGTAGAACTTGAAACCAGTTCTTTTCAAGTCTTTTAACTTCAGCATGTGAAATGCCCTATTGCAAATTAGAGTCAAGCAATAAACTCGAATAGCAACAAGTTCGTCGTAATCGTGTAGTAGAAATAACAAATCAAGTTTACAGTTATACTTCTAAAAAACTCATCAAAACCATTAAAAAATGATGGCTGCTGAAACTCTGTAGTTCTATGTGAAGTTAATGGTGTAATACTTTGAAACACCATATGAAGAATAAACACAGTGAAAAAAAGAAGACACAGGCAACTGCTTTGACAAAACAATGAAGTGCACCCACACCTGTAAACGTAGTTACACTATACAACGTTACTCCTTATTCTTACCGCTCTTTCTTTTAAAAAGGAAAAAATCTCAAAACACATTTGCGTTTATTAAGTTTTCCACACACAGACGTGAACCACATTAAAACCACAATGTAGCCGACGCGCTAATGAAAAATACCGGTGCTTGGCCGCATAGATTACGAAACTCAAGTACCACGCATGGAACCGATTTGGAGACTAACAAAGGAATGTCTCACTTCGTGAGCCACTTTCGAAACTTCGCTATCTTTTTCATCTTTTTTGAAATCTATTTATACGACTTCTAAACTTAAGAAGACATTTAAAATTCGACTTACAAGAAGGAATGAAAGCAATGAAACTACTGTGCAGGAAACACACTTGATTAACGACACATATCAACCAATGAACCAACGTCCTCGACAACAGTGTAAAATACGAATGGTAACGCTAATAGTGTGACGGACGAACGACAACCTTGGCTCGTCTCAGTGCTGCACCTGACCAGCTCTAGACAATGTTACGTAATTCCCTACTTCGTGCTATGACTAACATAGTAATGAACTACTATTATACGATCGCACTGTTATGCGGAATCACGGAAGGTAAGTCCACGAACTCTAAATTGACGTTAACAGCGTCATAGACTAAACAGCGTTAAGAAACACACGTCAACTCTGAAAATGCCTAGGTAATTTTTGAAGAGCACATTTGAAATAAGTAACCAAGCAAAAGGTCTCGAAACCACTTTTCCGCAACATCAGTTGTTTATTCCTTGTATCTTTAAAAGATTATTGATTTCATGAAGTTCGAAAAAACTTAACTGATTTAAAAATCGTATAAATCATTGATGGTGGCTAAGTAATTCAATTCGCAGTACATAACCTCTGCTATACTTACTTACTTGATACTCGAATGGCCCGTCCTCACTGCTGGTGCGGGCCTCAACATAATCTCCATTTTTCGGAAATTTGCTGGTTAAGCTATTATGGTTCCCTGGTGCCCCGAGGTCAGCCTGGCCAAAGTCTGCCCCAAGTCTTCATCACCATGCGACTTTGATACCAGCACGATGGTGGATCCTACTATTGGTTTACTCTTAGCTAGGCTTCCTGATGGAAACGCCGGACTCCTCAGCTTGGGACACCCTGCCAGGGGATGAATCCCCTGTTGTACATCGCAGTCCGACTCCCAAGAACACCTCCCAGCCACGATGAGGCGGTAAACCGTCGGGAGATTATGGCTATATATATATATATAGGATATATAGCTCTGCTATATAGAGAACATAAGAAATTTTTCCGTAGATTGTAGACTTAATTACGGAACAAAACAATTATGGCATCTTTTTAAAAAGTCATTCAATAGCAAACGGATATGAACCAAAACAAGCAAAAGAGAAAGAAAAGCTATGGCAATTCCCTAAAGAAACAAAAATTTTCAGCACAATTATTCGGCAACCTTTTTCCGGATACTTCATGGCTCTTACCACAATCTTTTACTCTTCTTCCAAGTTTTCCTACTCAGCCTATCAGTCTCTTTCCGACTATTCAACCTCAACCTGCTCAGCCTTTCAACTTCTTCGCAACTGTGCAACCTCAACCCATACAGTCTTTCAACTTCGCTGCTCATGTGGAAACACGAACTACTCAACCGGTAAAAGAAATTATCTACTCATTCACATGCTCCAATATTCTTGAATTAATTTCTTAAGGTAACCGCTACAACGATTGAAAGAATTGAAGATGTGCCTAATCCAGACCTTGAGCCGGGAATATTTCCTACACCTAACCCAAGGTCGTGGCCTGTTGGACCAGACTGGAACGATCCACGCAACACGTGGACAAAACTAGATGGATGGACGGGAGAGAGAAACAATTTAGCCTATTAGTAAAACCTATAGTTGTCAAAGTGGAAATGAGTTGTGTTAAAAATCGGACCTTTAGTTGGTTTAGATCATTTTTTCCAACTGGATGTCCTTCCACGTTAAGCGCACGTGAGCCAAAACCAGTGTTCATGTAACCAGCCGACACAGTAAGAATATGTAGATTAGGGCGAGCTTCACAACGCAGTGCATCAAAAAATGCCTGCAACCATAAGAACATATGAACGTCAATGCTGAGATTTTAGCAAATACTATGGTTTTGTTAACTTATTATTTACGGCCTACTCTTTTTAACGGTAGGGTATATATTGCGAAATATAACTTTAATGATGCTGAGATATTTGCAAAACTCCGGACCTCAGGTGCCTGCGGTGGGAAACGAACGCGCTATTCTCCTTTCTGGGGAGTAATGAGTTCACCACCACACCCACACCATGCTGTTCCTTCGTTTCACCTGTCTCTCAGCTACCGGTGATTGCTCCCACTGACGGGTGATTGCTGATGGCAAAGGATCGATAGAACTAGCTGAGAGACAGGCGAAACGAAGGACCCGCGTGGTGTGGTGGTGAACGCGTTACTCCCCGGAAAGGACAATAGCGCGTCCGTTCCCCACCGCACACTTGTGGTCCGGAGTTCTGCAAATATCTCAGTATCATTAAAACAATGGTCTTCCTCCAAACTGAATATAACGAATGCTGAAGTAAACAAGGCGCTTACGCTTCGAAAATACCTGGAAAGCGTGCTTGCTTGCTCCGTATGCACTCCTATAAGGTATCGGTAATTTGCCCTGCACGCTACTGGTTGCTATAATGCAACCGTCATCAGGAATTGCATCCATGAGCTTTTGAGTGACAACTATATGACCGAAAAAATTAACGTCCATAAGTTGTCTGAAACCAATAGAAGGGTTGCCGCACTTTCAGAACAATACACAAATTCCACTTCTATTTCTACTTTGCACTTTTAACGATCACCTTCAGACTAGAAGGAGTTTTTATTTTCAAAAAGTTTTCCACTTCAACACTAGAAATGTGTCGCATACTTTGGGAAGAACACTGACTAACATTGAAACCGTATCGCTCTACTTGAAATTCAGTTGTCAATTTAGAAACTAATCCCTTCACAAAGGTCGCTTTTAAGAGCAAAATGGCAGATTAACATATTTTAAAACATACTTATAAATGTCTATCGGAGTATCCACTATAGATCCACGCATTGAAAGGCCAGCATTGTTTATTAAAACATGGATCGTCTTGCCGTCGATAGCGTGATTCTTCAGCAGTTCGACGTCCATGGGTTCGCAAACATCAAGATAGCTAAAATTAACCAATCGAAGCAAAAAAACCAATAATGTAGTTATGTCACTCGCGAGATTTCTCTCTATGGCCACTCAACGAGACAATTGCTCAGAAACTAAAAAAATAGTCAAAAACGAATAACACAACATTAGTTTCCACAGAAGAAAATGTATAGAAATACTCATTAGGAAACAAAAAGCAGCGGTTTTGTCGTACTAGCAGAGTTAGGACGTTTTTTAACCTATTTTTGATAATACATTGCACGCTAGAAGGAAACTAGGTGTAGTCAACGGCTAGACCTAGAAATTTCGCCTACCCTATGGTGCCGTCACAAATCCTTCCAAAATGTCAATAGGATTCAACAAATATATGTGATGTGGCAGCTTAAAGCTCCTACTCATTAGACCCATAGCAAACTGGTACTAAACGGTAACACATAGGGATAACAGTATGCACCTGTACGCTGGTTCGTGTGGATTGCCGTCAAAACTTCGTTTCATATCTTCGCACAGCTCCTTAAGTTTGTCGATACTGCGTGCAGTGGCAATTATTTTAGCTCCTCTTTTGTATAACTCGAATGCCAAAGCACGACCGAGGCCTATAAGCCGATTGTCAATTACCTTAACGTCACATCTGATGATTAAAAGTTGTTTTTTGCCTAGGACAATAATTCTTTTCTAAGGAAAAACAAGCCACTTCGTCTACCTGAACTAGCACCAGTTATAAGCACCGTTTTATCTTTGTACGTCAAAATTCCGTGGTGATGAGGACCAGGTAGCAAGAAAAAGCATAACCTAAATCCATTCCTTGCCAACTCGCATAATTAACTCAAAGATTATACAAAACCACATACTTGTACGCAGAACACAAAGCTATCGGAATGACTATCCATTTCAAATAACGCTGCAGCATCTCCAACACTTCTGCGTTGATCATATCTAACTCTTGAAAAAATAGAATAACAGCAAAATGGCTAGACGAATACATGACGCTGAGAAAATTTCCAGAAAAAATACCAGGATACACTGCATAATTAAAATGCTTTTGCTATTACACAAGAAGAAAACACAATAAAAGACAAACAAGAGTTTCTTGTTCAACTCAAATACAGACGAAAAAAGGGGAAGGAGAAAGCAACAAACGATAGAGACGAAAAAACCAGGTCATCACCGTATAATAAGGAACGAATGAGCAAACAATGATTGAAGTACATTAGAAAAAAGAGTAACTACGCATGACAGACGAATCATAAAAACCAACTATTCGAGGAAGGAACGCGATACGGGCAGCAGTCACAAAAGCAATTATGAACCATCTGACGCAACTTTATGTCATAATTTATATTTAATTCCGTCTTTGAATACATTTAATCTCTGCTATCATTTGCTGTAAATAACTCTTTCCTTATGTTTAGTCTCTTCGCGCAGGTCCTAACACGACATTGCATTAAATCGATAGTCTCGCTCGCTCTGATACTGTAGTCACCGTGGTCCGGGAAAATACGATTTGTACGTTTTACGAAAATACATTAGGAACTACGCTTAATTTGATAGATGAAGGGACAGACGGCATTCGTCTCTTCGTGGGGTCGGCAGTAGTTTACAGCGTGTGTCATCGATTGAAAACATCTTTCCGTGTGTGCTTTGCGGAATCATCACAAACTGATGCCTTATTCTCAACTTTCCACAAGTCATTAGTGGTTAAAGCTGGAAGATAATTTTCCCAACTGTTACACTCAGAAGCTGAGAGTTCAACAAACTGTTTCATCTTCATATTTTCAAGAATTTTCGGTTCAAATATTTCATTTTTGTGGGTATTTCTCTCGCTTGGAATCAGACCCCAAATATCATCAATAACGGAAACTGTCTACCTAATACAGATCCTTTGTCGAACCTTCTAACAGGGGCATAATTCATCTATATTTCCTCAAGCGCTCTCAACTTCTTGCTCATTTCCATGAAGACTGGATCGAAATTTATGCCTAATTCTCTTCTTTTTCTTTTTTACCCACTATATAAATATATTTTACTATATGTATACGTATTAAAGGCGGGGTAAATGATGCAACCGACCAAGAAGCCAGGTGCCGGTTGGCACCCTCGGAAAGCTGTCCTTCAATCCACGTCGAAACGCCTTAACACGGATGACTCCAAGAATTTAAGGAGAATCAACTCAACCAGTGCTCTCCGGCATTCGTAAAGAAAATGAAACCGTCAAATTTCCGAAACAACAAGCGAAATGTTCATAGACTTTTGCCGTCACTGCATGCAAAGAAGAATGCAAAAAGTGCTGGAGGCTCCAAAGTAGATGCGATGATGGGACATGTAAAATAAAAAATATTTAATAATATAGGATATGGATATATTAACATAACACAATAATAATATGAATATAATATAATACTTCATTAATATAATATACTAACAACATGATATAATACCGATACCACAAGTAATTGATACTACTAATATAATGGCAATAATGTAATGCAATATTGTAAACGCCATTATATTAATACACTATGATAAAGTACGATATATATCTAGCTGAGAGAAGGGCGAAACGAACGACCAGCATTGTGTGGTGGTAAACGTGTTAGCGCTCGGAAAGGGCAATAATGTGCTCGATCCCCATCGCAGATACCTCTGATCCGGAGTTTTGCAAATATCTCAGCATCGTTGTATTCGTATCACACATTATACCCTGCCGTGAAAAATTGTAATAGGCAGTAAGTAAAAAGTTAAAGTTGTGATTTCGACTACAACTTCGGCTTAACTGGATTTATTGCCGATTTGGGCTCCCCAGATCAACGCCATTGACGGGTGATTGTTGATGTCACTGATCAGTCGAACTACTTCAGAGAAAGGCGAAACGAAGGACCCATATGGTGTGGTGATGAACGCGTTAGTTCCCGGAAAAGGTAATAGCGCGTTCGTTCGCCATTGCAGACATCTACAGTCCGGAGTTTTGCAAATATCTCAGCACCAATGAAGTTATATTTCGCAATATACCCTACCGTTAAAAAGAGTACGCATCGTTGCGGTTTTTATTCATCTACTTATTCATTTATACGATCCGTCTTCACGCATTCTACCTCTTACATTCGACTTGTTTCCTCACATCCATCATCAGCGAAGGTCTTCCAATTTCTACCTGTGGCTTCAGCAATTGCTTGAGGATTTTAACTCCATACTGAATATCGTAGAATGCCGGTTAGGTCGATTCTCCCTGAAGTCCTGAGATAGCCGGGTTAAAGCGTTTCCACTTGGACTATAGAGAGTGTTTTTTCCCGGACACCGGACAATGTCGGTACCAATTTTCCGACCCTGGAAGGATGACAGGCTTGCTGAGCTTAAGGCGAGAACGAACCAGCACGGTATTCGTGATGATTGAAGCCATTACCTCTTTGCTATCTGCCCCTTGATATATTATTGTATTAACATTATGTTACATATATAATATGGAAAAAGTAACGGCAGAAATCTTCCTTCACCAGGAATTTAAAATTTCGAGCACCATAGAGGTACATTACGCTAACATGTTAACACTAGGTCCATAAAAAAATAATCACTAGGCATTACGAAATCAATAAAGACAGAATAATTCAAGAAACGCCAAAAATGAGTGAAAAAAGAACCGGTGCTCGGAATGATTTACTTGTCACGCGTCAACCTACGAACGGGTCCATGATCCATATATGAGCCTTATATGTGAAATATATGAGCCATTCATAAAATTAGCAGTGATTTCACATGGCAGTTATGCAAAAACGCTCGCGGTGGCTAAGAGTTTAGACATTGAGGCACTACTGATGCGAAAATTGGCCAATGAAAGAAACTCATTAGAAATACGAAGAGTGACCATGTTGCCTAGTTAATATGCAAATCATCGCAACCTGATAACAGCTCTGCTATGGAAATAAAAAAAATGCAAAACAAAGAAAATTAAACCTGAAATGCGATGAGAGATATCCCCAAAGCAGTCGCGATAGTCTTGCTAGTTCGAGTAAATATGTATCCCACGCACCTATAAATAGTATAATGGGAGAGAAAACATTGTAATAGTTTATATCCAGATCCAATATCAACAATCAATGTTCTAACAGGTAAATATTTCGATTCTCTTAAACGCTTGAAACCCTTTCACATGCTCCTTCACACTCTTTTTGGACATCTCCAATAGTAGCAACTTTTAGATCGACACTGAAACGGTAGAGTGGATCTGATAAGGTCTTCTATCATTCCTCTATCAGTTATAATTCAACTGACTATAAAATAACTTGAAAGATCTTAAACACTGATTCAGATTTGGCAACAGTGGGAAGAGTTCAGGCTTGGCAACAGTGTGTAGATTTATGGAGGTCATCTACTGAGTTTTTTCGAATATTGAAGGAGAAAGGAGAGGGTTCGCTGCAGGTAAGACTGAACTGTGTCCCATATGCTCCCTAATCATTACGGTTGTAAACCTTCTAAAGAATCAATAACCAACAGTTAAAGCAGACATACGTGAGAGCACCAAGACACGTAGGCATGGGAAGCACTGTATGAGTATGAAACTGTGAATATAACTCGGGCAGTTAAAACTGGAAACTTCTTCCTCCACTTCACCGACGCTTCACAGGATGTATACTATACATACCCACACCGAATTTTGCCACACACGTAGTCCTATGTTCTTTGTGATGGATCCGTTACCTTTTGTAGCGACAAACTGTACCTAACTTCTGATGGTGCTAGAATAGAACAGCTGTTCTCTATGACACCATAGGTGATTGGCAAAGTCATAACCAAAATTATTCAATGCACAACAAATCCATTTCCATGCTAAAATCCGAACAAAGCTCCAGCAACGGAGCTCTCGGTTATTCGAATACATCATTAAACCGAGTGTGCTCTAACTGTACGGTTCGCCATACATTTATAAGCAGGCTCCTTAAATCTGTCGTTCTTTTTAAGAGCAATCGAGAGGTTGTTATTCAGCATACCTTTGCTTCCTTACAAATATAACACGTACAACACAACGGTAGCCGACGTTTCGGCAGTATCGCCTTCAGAGTCTGGCACACACTAGTGTGTGATTTACTAGGTCAAGCGCTTCAACAACGCGAACATAAGGATGAAAATCTGAACAATAATTACACGTTCACCGGCTTCTCGAAGAAAAGCTCATCGTTTTTTACCTACCTTTTGCCGAGGAAGAACAGCCGCTTAGAGTCGCATATGGTTGACCACTGTACCACCCCACATCAAAAATCAATTCTGAGGTACGGGGCTAGACCACGTGTTATCTCAAGGCATTTGCAAGGAAGTAAAGGTGCGCTGAATAACAACCTCGCGATTGCTGTAAAAAAGAGAACAACAGATTTATAATCCAATGTTGAGGTTAATAGAAAGTCGATCCTGGGAACTGTTAGGCTCCCTAAATTTGAGACCTTAACAAACACGTATCAAAAAGAGGTTTGCATTGAATAATGAAGAAATAGGAATCTTACAATCCAGTTGTCCCTCCAACGGCAATCTGAATCGGAGGTGGTTTCCTATTTATATTATCGATGAACGACAGGCACCTCCATGCAGACGATCGATTTCTCTGATTACCAGAACGCGAAAAGGACTTTAGCGCCTTATCGATATCTTTCGACTCCATCTGTAAAACCGAATTAAGACCAAAACCAATCATTTGCAAAGTGAGAACAGAAATAAAGCGGAAACTCTGAATCGTGCAAAATTCAACATAACAGGTAGACAGTTAGGACATTTAATATTCACTGAAGTGTGATGACTTAACTTAACTAGAAACGTGCCTTCTAAATCGGCTAATAAAGTCTGTTCAAAGATATACAAACGGTTAAACAAATACTCATTACGGGCGAACGTGTAGAATCGAAATTAGGCGTCAATCTCTGTCCATCACGGACAAGTGTGGGATTTGACGACAGGTACTCTTATCAGTTACCTTGCTCGCTTTACAGTAAAGTTTTCCAACTTGTCAAGTCGTCATTACATTCTGTTTTCTCTTTTTTGAAATTATCAGAATTCGATAGACAATATATGTTGGATTAGGTGCGATTTTCTTTTTTGAACATTCCTTTAGATGGGTGATTCCACTGTCACAAATACAGTGGCCCATTCGATTTCAAGGCCTAGGAAACCTTTACCATTATCTATCATTTTGCGTCTAATCCTATTCATTCGTAGATTCATGTCGAGAAATGTCCAGTTGAGGAGCTATATGGTACATTAATAGTAGGCAGCCTGTGATTTAACCAGTAACGCCATAAGACTGTGTGACCTCTTGCTACAAGATCACTAACGATCGAAATTGCTTGAGAAGCGTGTGAATTTGTGGGATGGTTTCTTTGTGGTTGATATTTCGGATTATCTTATACATTCTTCATACCTGTGTTCGTACACATTAACGTATTGGTGCGCATGCGTGATGTTTAAATGCGGATTGCGTGCTGCAAGGGTGGTTTCACCAAAAGCCCTTACGTGCTTGAATGGAGAGCATGTGGGAGACGGATTAGGGTTCCTTCGAAGTAAACTATACTCTAATAGAGCACAGCGAGTTACCTCTGAATAGCTCAACGGGAAAACTTGGCAAGTTATCTTTGCCAAAATCGATGAAATGAGGAGCCTTTTCCAGTCGATGGATCGTCCAGTATTGGACTAAGATAGAGCATATACGCAAAGGCTACTAACTTTCGGCTTATTCTAGACTGATTAAATATGCAAAGGCTATGATGAAGACCAATGCTAGCAATGCACGTGAACTATCCTCAAATCCTTCCGTTTGGGTCCTGATAATGCAAGTCAAAGAGACGTAGCCGAAGAGACGCCATCGAACTAACCTAATGTGGACCATCCACTACATGTCCCTTACGATACTAGCAAACTTGTTTCTGGGAATGTATTACGGAAGACGAATCGGCGACATTGGTGTCCTCGTCAAAACTGAACTTGGCCATGAACACCAATCTCTTTGAACAACTGATGACCTAACTCGAACGTTTCTGAGTGACGTAACGTTAGCCAGTTCCAGCTTTAACAGTAATCGTCGCTTGCCCTCCAACATCAAAGTGTACGAGGGACGACGCTGAAGCATTTCATCAGATATGGGCTTAGAGAAATTCTACAAAGAATGTCATACTTTCGACGCAGTTATTATTGGTAACTTCAACGCTAAGTTCGACCCAACAGACCATTTGAAAAGTTTTATGTCGTGACCCATG
Source organism: Angiostrongylus costaricensis (assembly GCA_900624975.1). Lineage (NCBI taxonomy): Eukaryota > Metazoa > Nematoda > Chromadorea > Rhabditida > Metastrongylidae > Angiostrongylus > Angiostrongylus costaricensis. Next base: position 151,682 of record UYYA01003913.1, read on the forward strand.
GGTAAGAATAGAATGGACAGGATGAACTATATTTATCACAGTGATCATAGCCATTCATGCCAGGTTAGAATTCCAGAAGCTCGCCTTTGAAAGGTGAACTCGAGATCCTACAAATTGAGAGTGCGACAACAAATTAGTCTCCATTATACTCCATTGAGGATTTTGCCTAATTGTTGTTGCCATTGTTCTAGACTTGAACAGTAGATTGGAATATCGCCTTTTTCATGCAAGATTATTTTTTTTCGCAGAAGAAAGAATCGCGTTCAACTGTCGGAAAAATCGATGACAATCAGCTCTCGTAAACCATGGTGAAGACCGAGTTTTAAAGGCATCGTAGTACTCAGATGTCCAGAAGTTCTCGAGTTGATACGTCAACTTTGGTCCGCAGTTGTTTCACGTACAACTAACATACTTTGAGCTTGCAGAACTAGGCAGAGAAATGGCAAACATGTTGCAGAGGCTCCGAAAAGCATCCGCCACGCTGACAGAGATTTCTGTTCTTAAAAAAACAAAATTCTCACCTCCGGCGTCCACATGAGGCAGTCATACCTTCAGGTTGGCAAGGATATGCACATATTCCGAATAATTTTTCCATTCGTCTTTTGAACGCCATCTTGTCGCTGAGCTGTCCAGCAGCACTGGGTCTCACACGGTAAGGCTACGAACATGTGAATGAACTACCGCCAGTTTTTATCAACACCTCGGCATTGTTTTTCACACGTTTCCTGTCAGAATACAAGATAATTACTCAGTGCAAGACCGACTGCGCCATGTTACCAGACCATGTTGCTTAAAGAGAGAAATCCGTACAACATTGGCAACTATCATTCAACATGGTTTTTGTTTGTCCTTGACAAACTTTTTGCCCAAGTCGTCTTTATCAGGGTTATATGAGCGTTCAACAAACTGTAGCCATAGGAATGATCAGGGTTTCCGAAACAATTCAGAACGGTATCACATCTTTGCGGCGCCGAAACTATTTGAAGTGTCACTAGGGCACAACTACTTTCCGGTTGATAAGCATTAGGTCTTGTAAACATGTAGATGATGTTAGTAGCACGAGAATTTAGTCTCCGTTGTCAAAAACGCTGTCGAGGGAGTGACGGTAGCAGTATCCCATCTCAATTAAGTTGAGCAAATTCGGATTTCTGTTTGCTTCAACGACCAAGAATTAATGAAGTCTCTATATGTGCCAAAATAATGACGATCAGCTAGGTAGAACAATTAATACAACTTACTTGTAACTGCTTGAAATGAACTGTTAGAAAGTGGACTGGTGGAATTCTGTACACGTAGCGGGAAGGGCGCATGTGGCGCAGTGGTCGGAGGCGCCCTGTAGCACATACGTGGGATTGATCCCTGTTCACGTGGCTCACCAAGCGTTCCATCCCTCCGGGGTCGGCAAGTTCGCATCAGACTTGTCTGGGAGGATAGCAGCACTGGCTCAATGCATCGGTAGGCCGCTGCGAGTCATTGTAAAGGCGAGATATGCGTTCAATCACATCCAACAATGCTTAATGAGGTCGAGTACATGACGCATCTTTCAGGGATTGATCAACGCCGAGAGCTTTATTCCTTATCTTTTTATTTTATGACGGGAACCACAGAATCAGTGGTGACAAAGACCTTACATGGAAGTATGAGTTGCAGCTTTGTCCAAAAAATTTGGTTTTGTTCAGAATAAAAAATATTACCTACTGATAAGGCCGAATTCTTTTGGAATTTTATAGTGCATTCTTATGTGGTGCCTTATGTCACTTGCTCCTCCATTAATCTTCCCACTTGCTCCACTGAATGTTCGAAAAGGCGCAAAAAAAATTTCCATTTGTTCCTGCTACTGTTGCTCAGTAGTTGCTGTTTGCATTGAAAAACATTCTGTTTGCCGTTCAGGGACTTCGTAAAGAGTTCTGACCTTCGAGAAAAAGTTCGCGGGATATCTCTGTTGTCCTGGGCCCAAAGCTATTTTAAAACTGATTCTCGACAACTGTCTAGTAGTTCACATAAACTTGCTACTTAGAAAACAGTTCCCTTGACGCTCGCTTTGTTGTTTAAGTTGAGCAAAATATAGAGCACGGACTGGTATCGCAGTGGCATTAATACCGTTCCGTGTGAGTAAGGCGCATATTCGACCACGCTTCAGCCCCACCAAGCCACACTTGTTTTGGATGGAGAAGCTGGTGGAAGGCTCGCCTGGGATCTGCTAGCTCTCTGTAATCAACAAAAAGTGATGACATTGGCTTGTGAAGGAGGTCTGCGTAAGTCCTAACAGCTATTAGGTTCCGATTGATAATGGACTCGACCAGAATTGAACGACATTCGCGAAGAACACCAAAAATCTTAAAATATCTGCCGAACTCACAAATCCGAAGAATTCCCAGTACGGTGAACGTGAGAAGGCGAATCGAATAGGAAGAAGTTATGGGATCTGTGAAAAGTATTCAGTTGTGTAGAAAAAACCGTATACAGTAGTACACAGAGATATTTGTCTGTAGGACATTTTAAAAAATATAAGCCTAAGGATGAAGGATAAAGCTCTTGGTGTTTATCAATTCCTGATGGATGTGTAATGCATTTATCTTCATCTCGTTCTCTACAGGTCATTTTTGAGTAGAGTTCATGAGGAAACATCACTAAAGGTGGTTGAATGCACACCTTGCGTAAACAAAATGATTCACGGTGGACTTTCGATGTATGAATTCACTGCAGCTGTCCTCCCAGGAAAGCCTAATACCAATTTGCCGTTCCTGGAGGGACGGAGGGCTTGATCCGCCGAGACTTGGGTTCTAGCCAACAAGCATGTGTGTAGTTTGGAATATCTCGAACTTCTGCACTACACGCATCTGCTTTCCGGGTTCACCAAACCTATCATCTCTTGGTCTGTAAATTGGTACCAGACCTGTCTGGGAGAATAACAGCACTGATTGATACATCGATAGGCTACAGCGAGTCATTGTATAGGCCAGATACGCATTCAGTTGCCGCTAACGATGTCTGATGAAATCGAATGAATGGCGTATCTCTCGGCGATTCATCAATGCCGACCGCTTCATTTTTCAACCTTTTATACATGTGAGGAAGCTTTTTTGATTTTCCAAATAAGATTCTATCGCAGCGAGCACTACAAGATGCCGAGTTATCGGAACCCTGGTAGACACATTACAGTTTTTGAGTAGATTTCTTTTTTTTATAGTATGTGATAATTCCAAGATTGATGCAGGACGGATTATCGTAAGAGCAGCTGATCATCTTGAGTGGACAGCCGATCAATAATCGTTTTGTATCTGGTGAAAGATAATAGTTATTTCATCCGTGCAGCATTCCAGTTTATGCTATTTGGTTCAAAGATAATTCGACATCAACGAAGATTTCAACTGTGGAGTTCTTAATCGAAGCGATTCATTGCAGGTGCTTAGAAGAGGTGACAGTATCACGAAATCGGCGGCCACATTGAAACGCCAAACTTGTGGAAAAGTAGATCAACTTGGTGGTGAGATTTCTTCACAAAGTATAGTTAACATTATGTGGAATGCAACCACAGTTTGCAAAACTTGGACCTCAACCCAGTTCGACCCACTACTACCTTTTCCTGCGGCTCAAGTGTTAGGCACCACACCACTGAAGCGCTCGTTCTGCCTTTGTCTCCGTCAATTTTCTATCTATAATAGCAGTGCCAGCAGCAATCTCAGTGGTGCGGTGGATTGCATGTGAACTCCTCAGAAAGAGTAATCGCGGGTTCGAATCTGGTCTGGAGTCTGAGTTTTGAAAATATCTCAGCATTATATTGCCTCTCATTCCACAACATATCCTGGCTTGAAAAATAATGATAGGCAGTGAATAAAAAGTCAATACATAGACAGCATAATATTTCTCCATTCCCTGAAGAAGGCGAAGTCGCCGAAACGTTAGCCACCGAATCACAACGACAACAACAATTACTAGTACCAAACTCGCATTAGCTGAACAAGAGCACTTCATAAGAATTACATATATAGTTAACATTATTGGTGATATAGTCAAGTGAACTTTTCTTGTAGAGGTTTTCAGTCAAATCAGTGCAATGAGTTGCACATGGGAAATCTAGCAAACATCTTAAGAAGTCAGTTCTGCTCCTATCAGTGTAATAGTTTTTGCAAAATCGATCTCAGACAGTTTCCACCACTGTCCGTATGCCATCCTAGACCGCTCCTACGTGACGAGAATGACTTCACTTTAGCATCTTCTGCAGTTTGCCACATTCATTCTTCCGATTTTGTGAGATACGAAGCTAAAATGAACATCGCAGTATGTATTCGTCTTAGTTGATATTATCACATTCCATTTGTAACAATTTAAAGTTTACAAATCACTTTCATTCGTATTCCAATATTCCACATATACAAGTACACATTTTCCCATATCAAACTACTTGTATGAAAGCTCATAGCGTTAGCTAATGCGAAATGTGATACGTTCTTGATATCCTATTATTTTTCCCATTCCCTTTCTCTGACATCTTAGGTTGCTTTGATGCTAAGCACACTGTGGTGTATGAAATTATGGTGTCTCAACGCAGTATCTTTTTCATAGGGAACGAAAAGAAGGCAGAAAGAAACTAAGGAAAAACATATTTTTCAGGTATGATAGAGTTCCAGTAGACTAGAGTTGTGCTTTCGTCCGATTCCTAAGAGTGATTTGTTCCCAGAATTTTGCACGCCGTCCTTGATAATCGTCAGCCATTGTCGGCGCTGGTAGCTGAATGAGTAGGTGCCGATACGGCTTCGTGACATCGTACGGCTCCCATTTTATTTTGTTGTTGGAGCACGATCGACCAACGTTGGGATTCCTGAGTGTGTAAAAAGCGTTTTTCCTACCATTTTCTTTTGACACAACAATTTTACGTTAGAAACATGATTTGATTCTATGGAGGTGTGAGCACGGTGTCATTATCAGTGGCTTCAAATTATAGTTTGAACTATGGTTATACTAATTACCCATTTTTAGCAAAATTTGTGAAGAAATCTGTCATCATGTCAAGCATCTTCAGATCGTTATTACTTGGTTTAAATTTGGAGAAAACGCCTTTGCCGAGAATATACCGTACTTCAGAGCAATGTGTAGCTCCTGAAAACAAGTTAAAAGCCACTGCAGTTTTCCATACTCTCTAAGGACTACCACTTGCCCATCTTAATCCAACAGACCTTTGAATGGGAGCAGAAATCGAAAAATTCCGAATCCATCGGGATTGTAATACTCAAAACAGTAAAAGTACACCTCGTTACCATATTCTGTCATCTTTTGAACGTATCGCATTACACCAGCGGTTATGGCATAATCACCCAATAGCTGAAAAATCCTTTCAGTAAAAAAAATATTCATATCACATCTGAGTTCGTAATGCTATAAACATAAACCTTTTGTTGTTAACCATTCTCTGAGGGATGTGCCATGCATTCTACTTCACTAAGCATCGTTAGAGGTGATTGAATGCATATCTAGCCTATGTGATGATTTGCAGTGGACTACCGATGTAAGAGTTTAGTTTTCCTATTCTCCCACACAAGTCTAGTACCAACGTGCCAACCCTGAAGGCGTGGAAGACGTAGTGGGTCTGTGGTGCTGGGTTGAACCAATGATCACGTGTGTACTGCACCTGAATCTGAGCCTGTGTATTACATCAATTTGACCGAGCAACATTAAACTTTCTTTTTAACTTATTATTTACTGCCTACTATTTTTAACGGCAGGGTATATATGCGAAATATAACTTCAATGATGCTGAGATATTTGCAAAACTCCGAGCCGCAGGTGTCTGCGGTGGGGAACGAACGCGCTATTGTCCTTTCCGGGGAGTAACGCGTTCACCATCACACCATGTGGGTCCTTCGTTTCACCTGTTTCTCCGCTAGTTCTATCGATCTCTGCATCAGCAATCACCCGTCAGCGGGATTGATCTGGGGAGCCCAAATCGGCAATGAACACAGTTAACCTGAGACTGCAGTTGTAATCACAATTTTAACTTATTATTTGCTGCCTACTCTTTTTAACAGCAGATTTGGCCTCCCCAGATCAATCCCGCTGACGGTTGATTGCTGATGGCAAAAGATCGATAGAACTAGCTGAGAGACAAACGAAACGAGGGACCCACATGGTGTGATGGTGAACGCGTTACTCCCCGGAAAGCACAATAGGCGTTCGTTCCCCACTTAAGACACCTCCGATCCGGAGTTTTGCAAATATCTCAGCGTCATTAAAACTAAACTTTCTGTTAACTTTTTATTTGCCTGCTAAAATTTTTTTTCCGGCTAGGTATTATGTGAAATATAAACGCAATCATGTTGATGTAATTTGCATAACACTGGACCACAGGTGTCTGTGGTGAGGAACGAACGTTTCGCCTATTTCTCAGCAAGTTTCCTGTCTACCAGCCATCAGCAATCACGCGTTAACGGGATTGATCTGTGGAGCGCAAATCGGCATTGAACCAGTGAAGCTGAGGCTATAGTTGAAATCACAATGTTAACTTTAATCAGTAAACTTTCTATTCATCCTTGTGGCACACCAGAGATGTGTCTGGAGAGCTTATCTTGTTCAAGTGTGATATGAGGACCATTGTGTTTTAGATGTGACGCTCTTTATTTCTAGATTTATTGGACAGAAGATAGCAACGGATTACTAGCAAAACTTTGCCATCCGATATTCATTGAAAGTGAAATACTCCATCCCTTAAATCCTTGCGATCCGCCGATCTAGTTGAAAGTTTTGCATTAATTTGCCTTATTGGCTAAGCCGTTTTACTGTTGAGGTTATTACAGCAGGTCAATTAACCATAATGAATTAATGCGGCACGTGTAGCGCAGTGGTTAGAGGTGCTTTGTAATACATACGTGATACTTGGTTCATTCCTGCACTTCGAGCAAGCCAAATCGTCCATCGCGTTATAATTAATTCCTAAGTCGTTCTCTCAGCCAAATACGCATTCGGTCACCTCTACGATACTTAATGGAGTTAAATGAATGGTACATACTTACGGCGTTGATCACCGCTGGACCTCTTATCTATTAATCCTTTTTGGTCCTACTTTATTTTTAGCATTATAGTCAAGTAGCAGGCTGCCACTCACCTGGACGAACCGTTCGCTAACCTTCTTCTTATCCTTGGGGTTAACGTCTTTCAAGTAAAAATCGTAAATTTCCCTTTGAACACTTTCTGTATCACTGCCATAGTCACATTCACGCACTATGTTTCTGCAAAATTTTTTAAATCCTTCCGTCGTCCTTTGAAAACCTCCCAGAGCGGCTGAAAATATTAACTTTAACGTGTTTTCACAACTAATCCATTAACGTTTTCATACGAAGCATAGCCACCGAAAAAAAGGCCTTCATGTTGCGTAGTGCCGAGCATGATCTGTTTTCGTGGACTTTCACGTCTCAGCTCATCCATAGGTTTTGGGAAGAAATCACCATCAAAATTGGGAACGAACAATAAATTTCCCGATTGTGATGAATGAAAACCCTGAAAGCTAGTTTTTTGTGACCTTTAAATATAACACATTCATGACTGTATGCAGTGACTTCTGTGCCCGCTGACCATGAGAGAAACATTTTGGATAATACGCATTGATTTCAATGCATTTTTTTTCTGGCGATATCCTTTTACCATATGAATGGCCTCTCTGATCACGATTATGCTCTCCATAATCAAAAAAAGTTATTTTCTACACATTCTTCCTATTTGAACGAGTTTGTTCGTCTCTATGAGTCGTAAATCACCTGGTCACTCCAAAAACATTACCATACAGACATTGCAACAGGTGATGACGATATTCATATGATTTTTATTAAATAGAAACGCATGAGTCTGACGACGTTTGCTTCCTCAGTGTAAAGAAATAATAACACAAAAGGCAGTTGTTAATGAAGAAATCAATAAGATCTCCGTCTTCGCGCACTGAGTTCAATGTACACCTTGTGGTGAAGAAAATACTGACATATCTAGAAAGGAAACCACCGCACTTTTCTCGGACGAATTCCAACTTCGATGCGTGGTGGTGGCTGTGCTTCCATGAAACGCAGGAGACCTATCGAGTCGTTTTCTAAATATTTCATACCATCGTACTTCCAATTTCCTTCAGATGTTTTTAACTGTGTCCTATCCTATTTAAAATGCCTACTTGAATAATTGAATGGCCCGTATTCACGAAGAATCGTGAAAGCCCTAGCGCAATTTACATTAGGTTGCTATATATACGTATATATGTAAAGGATAAAAAGGATTAAGCTCTCGGCGTTGATCAATCCCTGACGAATGCGCCATGCATTCAACTTTATTAAGTATCGTTGAAGGTGATTAAATGCATGTCTGACCTTTACAATAACTCGCGGTGGCCTACCAATGTATCCGGCCAGTGCTGCTATCCTCTCAGACAAGTTTGCTACCAATTTGCCCACCCCGGAGGGATGGAATGCTCGGTATGCCTTGGGCTCGGGGATCGGTCCCATGTGTATTGCAGGGCGCCTCCGACCAGTGCGCCACGCGCATCCGCCCACGTATATATATGCATAAATATGCTGCTCGGGCTTATTTCAAAGGCCATTTTGCGGCTTTTCCAATTGTTGAGCACAGTGATTAGCCCGCCGATATGGATCTAAGTGATATTTGCTACGTTGTAATTAAGTCACGGTGATTTTTGGCATTGATTAACACTTTATTGGGTTCCAGATAGAAGTGTTCTTTTCTTTGAATATTACCAAACTACTTAAGTACGTGAATGAGTCCTTAATGTTCATTTATTTATGTTATCTTTTTTCCTGGTTACTTCCTTGATATGTAGTGGTGAAGACTAAACGCTTATATTGTAGACACCGACTTTTCCAATAGCGTCGTTATTTTGCTCACGTTTTGGCGCCTTCACCTTCTTCATGTTTAACTTCCCAACTCTCAGTTATGGCGTAACAATAAAATCGAAAAGACTCGCGTGTCAAAACTTACAAACACTATCACACAGCGCATAGGGTTCTCCACTTTGATGCGAGGCGTTGAAGAAGGCGAACGTGTCGAAACCGGATAAAAGTTTCATAACAATCTACTACCTTAATCTTATGAGAAAATACGAAGTGCTTAATCAATTAGTTGAGAAATCGTAGAAACCGTTGTGTTGCGAAGAATTCTACTCACAAGACGCCTAACTTCCCTGCCATCCAGTATGGTTTGTGATCGTCTTTGGTAGAAACCTTGAAATACTCTAACACGGATATTTTTGGGTTTGATGCAAACCGGACTTGACCAGCGTTTAATTTATAACTGAAAGTTCACGCATCCTCAAACTGGAGTGGATCTTCTAATATAAACCCGACCACCTCCATAGATATCAGTTGCATAATAACAAAACGAATGGAGTTTGTGAGGCGCGCACCTGATTTGAGGACGGGCCATCTAAGTAATAAGTCCACAAAATCGAAGTTTGCAAATAAGGTGTAGGTCTCATGATTTTTTAAAATATTCTCAGTTAATTTTGCTTTCTTGTTTTTCTACCACAAGTAAGTAGGATCTAATGTGATAACAGAGTCTTCCAAATGTTCTGTCTAGCCTAGTGAAAAACTAATGCAACGCTTCAATTCTTTCGTTTTCAATGTCAACCTAGAAAAAAATTGTTTTTGTCACCGATAATGATTGCACATCTAAGCTTAACGTTTAGAGAGAAGCAGAATGGTTTTATCTCAAACTTGTAAATGCCGCGAATCAGTGAACTGCTTCACTTTCGATTGCAGGTCGACGAATTTGATAAACTTCTCGCCATGTAGGTTGTTTTTAGAGTTCGGGAAAAAATAGCATATGGCTGAACTGAGTCCAACATGTACGCAGGATTTGAAACCGTATCGAGGCGTCGAAAAGCATGTACGATCAAACGTCGTGGAGAAGACATACTCCAGTTTGTCTCGTTCACTTTCGATAGAAACAACCGCCAGCAGGCCAAACTGATTTAGTGGAATTATGTAGGTTTCCCGCTTCCTGCAGAATTTCTATTACACCTAACCTTCAACGGCCTTGAGTGGAAACTTGATGCGTTCATAAACATAGCCGATTATAAATCTTAACAGCCACTCGGGATAGGAAAAGTGCCGTGCTAATTCTCCACTATCCGTGCACTAAGCACTTGTCGCCTTTGTCGACACTGATAAAAATATTGCCTTTTCTCTTTTTTCTTCCGACTTCCACCTCCTTATCAATCTACATCGTGACCAAGTCGTCCTTTCAACAAAGTGAAAAAGAAATTTGACGTGATTTCATCCCGATGTGATCATGCCGGATCCAGCAAGGAAGCTTTTATCTCCATAAGCACAAATACTCTAGCTCTCGCAACACGCTTTTTTCATTCGTTAAATTGTAAAGATGGCCAATTTTAAACTCAACATGTTAGCGGATTTCTAAAATTTAATATTAATATTGTGGTTCCTTCTATACATAATACGACTTTACATGTGCGGATTCCAGCACTTCCACTCAGTTCGTTGTTTCGTCTCAGCTCTCCACGAAGGTGTTTGGATTTGAGTGTTGATTTGAATGCCACTTGAGCGTGTATGCTGTCTCACGAATGTCGTTAAATCTGCGAACTTAGAGAGGCTCAACTCAACTAGCATTCATCGACATTCATGAATATGACAAAATCCTCAGCGCAACAAACACGAAAACCACAAGATCTTCGTGGATGACCAATACGAGAAGGAATTAAATGAAAAACAGCTGCGATCTTCACAATATGTTAAATCATTGAAAAAAATATGGTGGTCCATTTGAATAAGATTGGCAGGCGTGTACTTCTTGCTTCTTTTCGAGGATTTCGAACTCCTGCTTTCATTTCTTCTACTATATCTTCTTTGTAACCTAAATAGGTTTTTAAGATATATATATATATATATACATATATACATATATATATATATATGTATATACGTTGGTGATTCTTCGATATATTTCATGGATCTGTCTAATGTAGTGTGGCGCAGTTGTTGAAGGCGCCACTGTGACACACACATAGAATTAATCCTCACGCCCATGGCTCACCAATCCTCTCATCCCTGCGGGGTCGGCAGATTGGTACCAGACTTGTCTGGGAGGATAGCAGCACTGGTTCGATACATCGGCAGGCCATCGCGAGTCATTGTAAAGGCCAGATATGTATTCAATCACCTCCAGCGATACTTATTGAAGTCGAATGCATGGCGCATCCCTCAAAGATTGATCAACGCCGAGAGCTTTATCCTCTTATTTTAACACAGTTTGGCCAATTGTTGATGTGTTTCTTATCCAATATTTAAATAGATAGTCAGCTGATTAATAAACATTCAGTAAGAACCGCTAACCAAAGCACTTAACTATTATAGCGTGCGGGCAGTATCCACTGCTACCAGGTACACTTAAATTCAGCTGCTACCAGAAATGGAAACTCCGAAGGAATTTTTGTTTTCCAATAAAGAAATCTTTTTACCATCACCAGTCCATCCGATAAATCTGGCAAATTCACGACAAAGCTTCGCTTGCGATTTGTTGGTGCGCATTGCGAATTCGCATTCACCGCAGCCGGCCATTGGAATCAATCTGTGAAAAAGATCTGAAATGATGTAGAAGCTGATCACAGAGGTACAGAAGAACATCGTCATGTTGTTCGTTATGAACAGAAGTACGTATAAAATTTGCCAACCTCTTGAATGAGGACTGATTGCAAGTAAATCGGCGCTCGCACCACCTGCACTCTGTCCGAATAAGGTCACATTTTCTGGATCACCACCAAATGACGCTACATTGTCGTGTATCCAATGTAATGCTAGTGTCTGATCCCATAATCCCATATTTCCTAACAACTTTCTTTATTGTCAAAACAGCTACTTGAGTGATTTGATGTAATTAGTTGTTACCTCGACAAACATGGTCGCCTGTGGTGAAGAAGCCGAAGGGACCGAGACGATAGTTGACTGAGACGACCACGACATCTTTTACGCAGAGATTCATGAAGAGCTTACAACATATTCAAGTACAAATTAACTATGAAGCCACTTTGTGGTGGCTTTCAGTGTTTAACCCCTACTGGCAGCAATCTACACTTACAAACGCACATACAGAGATGTACGAATGCGTCTACAATTCCTGTACCTTCAACACACATTCAGATACGTAGACACATATAGACACAGGAACACGAGACAATTTCATGACGAACGGATTTTACATAATTTACATAATGTAGTAATTAAGCATATTATTGACCGCAAAAAACGTTCAGTTCAGATCCGTAAATTTTTCATTTTAAGTTTGAAATTTGCTGGAAACAAAAGAGATAATGAATATAGAAATAGTTCTGCTTAGACTTTTCTACTTATTCTTCGTCATCTTTTACTTCATGTGCAACCAGTGGATCTTTTGAAGTACTTATTGACACATACTGGTGCCACATCCTGAGATAGAACCAGTAAATATAATCCTAGGCCTGAACTCAAACCTAAGCGTACCTGGCAATAGTGCTGTCACCGTAGTTACTACTAGAATGTATCGAAAATCCACCACCGTGAATCCATACCATCACAGGAAATTTCTTCTCCTTAATTTTCTACTATGATAGAAGAATATAGATTCACTACGCTTTTTTTTTAGCCTGAAAGTCTTATACCTTTTTATAACCATGTTTAGCTACTATTTACTGCCCACTATTTTTTATGGGAGGGTATTATGTGAAATACAACAAAAATGATGCTGTCTGATATACGAGCAGAACTGGGAACCCAAAATGAGCCTAAAATTCACGATTACCCTTTCAGAAGACACACTGTAGAAATAATGAGCAGTAAATAAAAGTTAAATATTGTGATTTCAAGTGCAGCTTCAGCTTAACAGGACTCAATGCCCATTTGTGCTCCTTATATCATTCCTTTTGAAAGATGATTGCCGATGGGTACCACTAGAGCAAAAAGGGCCGAGAACAGTAATGATACAGGGTCTTATGCCAAGCTGTAGTATTGATCGTGTCAGTGGAACAAGCCGAACCCATTGAGAAGGTCTTCGGAGCAGTAGGGACAAACGGAGATTGTTTTTGAGTCACTTGATGACTAATAGGATTGTGGTTTATACAAGTGGTTTACAAGTTGCGAAGATCAGTCATTCACTGTCCTCTTTATTGCGAAGAGCTTTTGACGTCTTTTGAAATATAATTTCTACATAGAATCTAAGTACGTAGTTACATGGTTTATTTACGAGGGCACTAGGTTCATGTACCCATTTTTTCAACTGTTTGAAATTAATCTTTTATTACTACGAGGCAAACTGATGTGAACCTCAACGGTACTGGATCCGAGTTTACCTCGCAGTAACTACGCCAGCAGATTAATAGTATGAACTGTTTATATTTATACTATATACTTACTATTTACTTTTGTTTATATTGTTTGCAATAAAACATGAAGAACCCACAGTGTCGTACCGCCATCTTGGAGTGAAGACGTTAAGTGTTAAGCAGTTATCTTCCTTCTTGCCGACGATATTAATGAACTAAAAGTAATTGATCAATACGTGTAGACGACATATCCGTTAGAAAAGTCAGTCACTTGAGCAAAGTACTCGTCTCTTTGAGGACATCGTGGTCCAAATTCAACGCAATTCAATTCCTCTGTCCACGATTTGATTGGTTGCGGTTTCTGAAAGACAGTCATATCGAGGTGTTTATTACATCATTTATAATATAACTATAGATTTTAACAACAGTAAGGAACAAAGGAAATGGTGTTAATGCGGACTTATTGAGCCATTTCTTCTCCATTATCAGAAACAATGGTATTAAGCCTGACCTTAAACCTCAGTTTTCCAATGGGTGGTTCAGCATACGGTATACCCATATACATGTCAACAGTACGTCCATCACTTAGAGTGTACTGTCGTCCACGAACTGGCCCTGACAACGTCTTGACCAGCGGCGAACGAGCTGACGATGACGTAGTAACGCCCATCTGATAGCGCTATAACGGCATAGGTAATTGAGTATATTTACTCATATTCAATAGCACAATAAACTATCAGCTGAGTGATTTGTTCTTTCTTTTGCTTCATAATGTTTATTGAACTATATTCGAAAAAAATCCTTTTAAAGCTGAACGGTGAAATCTTATAACTAACAAGCACAACTTTAACAGGATAACTGTAGGACATTTTCGGCACGGTGAGTTCAAAAAGAATGAATTTCAAATTAAAACAATTGTTAAATTTCAATAATGCTGAGATATTTACAAAACTCCGAACCGCAGGTGTCTGCGGTGGGGAACGAACGCGCTGTTGTACTTTCCGGGGAGAGTAAAAGAGATCAATAGAACTAGCTGAGAGACAGGAGAAACGAAGGATCTGCATAGTGTGGTGGTGAACGCCTTAGGCCCCTGGAAAGGATAACGGCGCGTTCGTTCCTCATCGCAGACACCTGCGGTCTGGAGTTTTGCAAATACTTCAGCATCATTGAAGTTATACTTCGCAATATACCCTGCCATTAAAAAGAGTAGGTAGTAAATAAGACGGTTGAAATTCTTGATTAATAATTTATGAAAACATTTGTTCCATCCATCTAAAAATTGTGTCGTTATTTTTGTTTGAAAGTGGTAACGACTACATACGATTAAGACGCCTTGTTGTAAGCAGACTGAAAAAGAAGATTAAGTGGGTAACTGACCAGAACAACAAGAACAAGGAATTATGTTGATATTTCTTGCAATGCGGAATTAAGATGTAGTTCTGCTGCACACAGGTGATGACGGAATAATCGTGAGATGATTTTCGACAAAATAAAACAACCGACAATGAAGTGATTCGAAAGAGTTACAGAGTAGTGCAATGAAAACTTCAAAAGGATCAATGATCTTTCACAACAAGAAATACGAGCTGAATGGAAGATTGTAAAGTCCCTCATGGCATGGGCAATTGCTATAACATATGACGATTATAGCACTCAGAAAAAAGAGAGTTCGCTATTCCGAACACTTCTGGAATTTAAGCAGAAAACTTCCAAAACTACCATTGCTTACGGATCTTCGGCCGGGTGGACATAACGCTATGTGGTTTTTGTCTGATACCACGAAGTGCCTGCTACTTTTAAGGCGAAGTCATCAATGCAAACAGTAGACAGCTAAACGCATGATTTGAGATTCCAGCCGAAATTCTCAGGCTTTACTTCGAGATATTCACTTTACACTTGCATTTCTCATGATGATAATCTCTGCCATAATTTCAAACTGGTCATTTGATCGATGAACAGAGTAAATGAAAGCACTGTTCGGCGTCATTTAGGCGGACTTCTGTTGACACTAATCGTGGATTACACAACAATAACGGCGATAGGTCAACGGGTTCTTTTTTCGGGAAGTCCAGTAACATACTTCCAATCCAGCGTTATATACTATATCCCGACAATCTACTCGACACCATCATCCTTTCCTCACGACTTCTCAATGGCATACCCCCTCATATTGGCAGGATAAACTCCAAGCACATGTTATTTATAATAGGGTAACGTATCATGGGATTCACCGCAATGTTTTCATCCAAAGTCCAGCTCAGAAATCTTTGCAAGTGCCGAGATGTATGGATTCAGAAAAAAGACTATCGTCTAAACCTTTGCATGGTTGAATAAGGCTTGTCAAAGTATATCTGTTAATAAAGTAGATCTCAGGCGAACTTAATTTCTTCTCCATTAAAATGTTGAGTTTGACATAGGTTGGAATTGATCAAATTGCGTAAACCTCCAAAAGATTAGATGATGCTTATATAGATATATTAGTTTGTAAAGAATTAGGTCAACCCTTAGGAGACACAAATGCGCTTCGTTTTTCAGTATGATAGTGACAAACTGGTATAAACGTCCTTTATTGGATGAAGATTACCAAATCACACCGATTAAACGTGTTCTATTCAAAAGAGTTAGTTAACCTTGTAAGAAATGCAAGCACTCATTTAGCCATCTCTGTAGGTGTGAAAGCTCCACCTACTCTTAAAGGATTAACCGTTCCTGGCAAAAAATACTGAGAAATCGAAAGCGTCGTACCAGAAATATGATGCTGTTCGGGGTTCGTTAAGGGAGCGGAGCCTACCAGGCAGTTATGTGATGTGTGATGAGGACAAGTGGAGTTTACTAGTGCTCGTTCAGGTTAGTCGGAGATTAACGGGAGTTGAAGTGGTGTAGGTGGCACATAACAACTGAGAAGACTAAATCAAAATTTCTGGAAGTTAAATGAGAATATAGATCAGTTGTCACATTAGCATCCATAACAAATAATATACTTATTCAATAATATAATAGTACACAGTATAATATAATATACTTACTTATTGAATATAATATATATATTCAATATTTATATCCTTAAGAACTTTTTTGAGAAAATTGAAAAGTGTGACAAGTTGGTGTTCTCTTGTGGGGAGCAGTTGGTGGAGGTGAGGTGAGTATGAATAGCGCAGAATAAACGTGTAAGCCCATTCTTTGAATATACCTACATCTTGCAGCGAGTACATAGTTCTTTTTGACCTACAGTTGTTCACCTGTCCGCTATCTGGAAGCTATCCACGGCGCTATCTAGACCGATTTCCCCCATATGAAGGATGTCCATAGGAACAAATTTGCAACGAAATTAAGAAAGCATATTTTATATAACAACTATTGAGGTTCACTCCATTTCATCATCTTATTATCGATCGACACATCGGAAGATTCGCCGATGTCACAAGAATAGCTGCTGTCATGGAAAAATCTTAGTCGTAAGGCATCAAACCCCGCTTGGATCGACCATGGCAGGCGCCTGTCTGTGATAAAGATCTGGGAGAGCTCTAACGCGGCTATCTGTGGATTCGATGTAGAAGTACTCTTGATTAGCTCTCAAGATGTCCATGAGTTGGAGAATTACAAATACTTAAGCAACGGTCGAACTCACGCACGAACCCGACTACGTTCGTGGATTATAGATGTTGTAGAACAAAGCGAACAGAATTAATAAGTAGTATGATAATTGCTTTTTAACATGTCCACCTCTCATTATAACGACAAACCGTAAGGCGATTCGTGAAGGAATCGTTTACATACGACGATGACTTATGTGCGTAATTGGAAGCGGCTAAAAAAGTTCCTGACCTTTATACGAGACCGCACAACGTAATGCATTGAGTTTAAATGATGCATGTATACGCCCATCTTTAAGGTATAATAAAAACTAGAAAAGGGACTCTTAATTTGTAGATTATATGGTAGAGGACGCGGTAGTGTAAAGAAATTCTTCCCTTTTCATAACGTGAAATCAACGAAACATCTTGTCCTTTCAGAGTTCGTGAACTGATAGCATGTTCCTCTGCACTTGATAAGATGTTCATTTGTCCATAGGGGTTTTTTTTCACAAACAAGTATAAGAGAAACCTCTTCAGTTGGATGTTGGCACAATGGATCGCGGCATGCCTGCGACACTGCTATTAGGATGGTACACATGAAATGTTCGATTTTACTAGTTTAAATTTCCGTGTAATTTTTTAAAATAAGGTTTTGTTCTTCATGTATGTTTAATATATACATTTGAAGCACAAAAACTGCTTTTTCTATATCTAGTATTGGTTTTTCTCCAGATTTACTATCTTAACATTTCGTAGGCTTTAACTTTAGTATGACCAAACGTGGTGTTCGTGTCCCTTTTTTGTGCGAGTGAAAGAGTGGACATAGTGTCGTAGCAGGAGCTTGGAATATCATCAATTTTATGGTGAAGACAGTGTTGGTGAATCAACACTGCGAACATGGTTCCGGAAATTCCGATCTGGTGATTTCTACCTCGAAGTTAAGGAAGGCCGCGGACGTCCCAATGAACTGGACGACGACGAATTGAAGGCACTGGTGGAAGCAAACACGCTAACAATTGTTCGAGAGCATGCAGAACAGCTTGGCGTAAGCACCGGAACAATTTCCATTTACTTTGATCGAATAATGAAGACAAAAAAACTCGTCAAGTGGGTACCTCCCGAATTAAACGACCGTCAAAAAAATCGCCGGTTTGAAGTGTCGTCTACTCTTTTTCTGCGTAACAAAAACGACCTGTTTCTTGATCGAACTGTGACATGCGACGAGAAATGGATTCCGCACAACAACCGACGACGTTCAGCTCAATGGTTGGATTGCGATCAGGCTCCACAGCACTTCCCAAGGCCGAAATCGCACCAAAAAAAGGTTATGGCGACTTTGGTAACCTGCAGCCACGCTGATTCATCGCAGCTTTTTGAATTCAGGCGAAATTATTACGGTAGAGAAGTGCTGCCAATAAATCGACGAAATGCATAGTAAACTCCAACGACAACGATCGGTATTAGTCAACAGAAAAGGGCCATTCCTTCCTCACGACAACACCCGGCCTGACGTTGCGGAACCAGCTCTGGAGAAGTTGAACGAGTTGGGCTAAGAAACTTTGCCTTATCAGCCATATTGACCAACTACCGACTATCACTTCATCAAGCACCTTGACAACTTCCTGGAGAAATGCTTCACCAACCACGACGAAGCAAAAAATGTGTTCAGCGAACTTCCTCTTCCAGAAGTCCAGAATTTTATGCAACTAAGAGAATTAAATATGTCCGTTGTTGGAAAAGACGTTCTAATTCTAATGGTGTTTATTTCCATTGACAAAAAATAGTAAGAAAGAGTTATGGTTATTTAAATTTTACATTTAAAATCGGACATTTAATATGTTACAACCTAATATATAGCACGGATTCCACGGTTCAATTTGAGCATTTCTGCTAAAAGACGTGTGGGTTAACTACGTTCTCTACTAAGACGCATGTATGTAGTTGTTCTAATAAGGCAGATTCACGAGTTGTTTCAGTGTTTCAGTATATTAAATGGTTCCTTTACAAGGATAGATTCCTAATGCGAGGTTGGCATAGGTCTTCCTTGTCGTTGTCGTTGTTGGTAGATGGCTGACGTTTCGGCGATTTCGACTTCCTCAGAGCCGTGATGTTACGGGTGGGACTCCACTCAGTCATCGACCAACAACACCAACAACAATGACAACGAAGACCTATACCAACCTCGCATCAGCTAAAGAAGATCAGTGTGTAAGATCATATAAATGAATATATCAACTATCTATGCCGAGGTTTATAGAAAGTCGGTCTTTTGGCATAGATTCCTAAGTTCTTCCAAAAGTTCAATAAGCCAAGTACTTTTTCTATCAGGAAGGATTATCCAGTTCTTTCAGTCGACCTGTTGAAAAGAATAAACACCTGATAAGCGTTCATCACTCTTGGTAAGCCGTTCAATTTTATGAAAAACACGAATTCGTCTTCAGAATAGTTGAAGGACATAGCACCGCCACTAATTCGTTGCCGTGGAAACCTTTTAACATGGAGTTAACTGCAGGAAGGAAGTTTATCAAAATTTATTCAACACTTTTTCTTCAAATAGCGTAAAGCATTTCTGATCATTTTAGCCGTAGATATAATTTTCTGTGAAGGTAAGCGAAGAAATTCTTATAATATCTAAGAATTTATGCAGTTCTATTCAGATTAACTTTAACAAGAACAAAAATTTCGTAAGTGATGCTTGGAAGAACAATCTTAATCCTCTGGTGGCCAGCTTGACCACCTAGACCACAATAGCTGCTAAGCAAAACCGCCAAATTTTTGCAATGAATACTCCTCTCTCTATCTAAAATAAGAAGTGAACCAGAGTGAATTTGGCTTTACAGGATAAAGGAAACATGAGAAAATAAGGAATATAAGAATAAGAAAATTAGATGAGAAATAGAGAGAAGGAACAAATATAGAGAATGAATAAGTAAAATTTTGTTGTTTGCCGTGTTATGAAGGTCGGTGTGGTGACAGCAGCTAGCGTGGGTGGAGCTTCCTACTACTCCGACTTACGTTCGTAAATGGTGAAGGTCGAATGACACTAAATGCTCAATAAACCCCACTGATATTATCAATGGTATGGGTATAAAGGGTAAGAAAGCAATTGACTTTGATCAGTTTCTTAGGATAGCCTTTGTTCACATAGTAATTCCCAAGACCGACTTTCTGTTAACCTCGGCATTAATTTTCAGCAGCTTATGGTCCTCCTGAAGGTCTGTTTAAACTGCTCGATCTTCAGATGGTCCGGGAAATATTACGCGCAAATTAGAGGGTTGGCAATGGGACAGCGACTGGCACCAACCCTTGCCGTTGCCTTTATGTCTAAAGTGGAAGCACCAGTAATCGATCTCACGCCATTACTCTACTGTAGGTATATAGATGATTGTTTTGTCATCTGCTCCACACAAGAGGAGATGGACAAATGCTTTAAGTTATTGAATGAACAGTCAGAGTACATAAAATTCACCCGTGAGAAACCGAAAGAAAACTGGCTTCCATTTCTAAACCTTCAAATTAACCTATCCGAGAACGGCTACATCACAAAATGGTATCGAAAGCCAAGCAGTAAGAATATAGTGGTTCACTACCGCTCCTCTCACCCCTCACACACTAAAAGAGCGCTTATAAGAAATATGTTTCGAACCGCCGCCAGCGTGTGCACAGGTAGAGAGCAGAGGGAAGATTCCTCGAAACTGGCGCGGCAAATAGCCATTTCAAATGGTTACGAAACTGTAGCTTCTCAGGATAGGCATCGAGGAAATCTCACGCCCCAGAGCAATAATTCTAGCGAAAACAAGGCTCCGTTCCTGTTGCCCTTTATTTCAAACGAAATAAGTGCAGCTATAAAACGCTGCTTAATAAGAGCCGGTCTAGAGAATTCCGTAAGAGTGATAGAAATACCACCGGACACTCTAAGACGCCAGCTAGTTCGCAACCGCCTGTACGACCGTCTATGTGCAACAAAAAACTGCATAATTTGCCCAAATGGTAGAGACGGTGATTGCATGAGTTCGGGTACAATCTATCTGATCTCTTGTAAAGCGTGCGGGCACGAATATGTTGGCGAAACGGGTAGACCGCTCTGCGTCCGCATAAAAGAACACCTAGTCGGTAAATCTAAACTAAAACAAAATACTCCACTAGGCGCGCATAGGATGCAAGAACACAACGGAGAAGATTTTGAGGTAGGAGTCACTATCCTTACGCAGGAATCAAAGACATCAGCGCGTAAAACTCTTGAAGCGTTTTGGAACAATGCCAAAAATTCAAAAATGAACCGCAAGGAGGAGTGTCTTGTCATCACGCGTGACCTGGCGCCATACCTCAGGCTGATCCAATGACCTGACACGGACACAGTTATCGACCATGTATTACTCTGTGCGGCGGCTATCCACCAACTAACTTTGTTCACATAGTTTGTCAGAGTACCCCTATGGATTCTGTACGCTCGAAAGACGCCAAGATTTCCATAGTTCTTCTTTTATTCCGTCTAGTAAGAAGCATGGCAATCTGGTCGATGGACTTGTTGGTAATTGTATCGAATAGCCATGGAAGCCATTCATTGGCTTACTAGTGGTTGTAAAATATCACGTGTGGTCCTTCCAATTTCCAATGCCTTTGCGTACGTGGTAAATTAATTGCTGTTTGCTCCTCAACTTAAGGCTGAACTATGTCCCTCTCTCACTCTCTCTCATCTGACTCAGAATACTCTTAAAATCACCTAGAGCATTTGATAACACCAATATTCTTTCATTATGTGTACACGTAGGGTCCAGATTTTTCAGTAGATTATTACTGGGTTATTAATGAGTAATGGGGCGGATAGCACAGTGGTAGTGATGTCCATCATCACGAGCATGATGGTAGTTCGATTCCCCTCCGAGCCAACGAAGCCTCTCATTCCTCAGGGGTCGGGAAATTGTTAGCGACTTCTCTGGAAAAAATCACTCTCTGCAATTCAATTGGAAACGCTCCAGCCCGGCTATCCAGGACTCTAGGGAAAATTACTCGACTAGCATTCTACGGCATTCATGGTTAAATGAAAATCCTCAAGCAGCAACCGATACCACGCGCAAAAGCTGGAAGATTTTCGAGGATAATGAGTGCAAAGAAACGAATCGTGTGTGAGAAGTGCTGGGCTCTGCACAGTAGTCTTCAAGGTGGGTCATATAAAATAAAACAATCAGTATTGAAGGTTTGATTTTTGTGGCTAATTAGCGGGAGATCCGCTTTGGAAATATAGAAAGACTAACCATTAAAAACCAGTATATATATCCTTCCAACGTCTTACCGCCTCATCGTGGCTGGGAGGTGTTCTTGGGTGTTGGACTACGATGTGCAGCGGAGATTCATTCCCTGGCAGGGTCTCCCAAGCTAAGGAGTCCCCCAACTCCATCAGGAAGCCTAGCTAAAAGTAAACCAGTGCCGGTTTCCACCACCGTCCTGATATTAAACTAGTCGCATGGTGCCAAATTTCCCTCTGATGCACAAGGACTGCGCCTGCATGTGGTGGTGACGACCTGGGGCCGACTTTGGCCTGGCTGACTGACCTCGGAATTCCAGGGAACGACGGTGAGTAAACCAGCAAAATTTCGAAAACATGGAAACTATGCTGGAGCCCACACAACCAGTGAAGACGGGCCATCCAAGTATCCAGGTTATATGTACATATATATGTATATATATATGCCTATATATGTATATATATATATATATATGTGTGTGTGTGTGTGTGTGTGTGTGTGTGTGTGTGTGTGTGTGTGTGTGTGTGTGTGTGTGTGTGTGGCATATTTGGACCATGGTACCACCACTTTACATTGGTTAGCATTCAAAAGCACTAGCGGAATGGTTAAAGGTGCGCTTCAATACAAAAGTTGTCACTGGTGGTTCCATTACAGTACAGAGTAATCTAGTGTTCCATACATCATACCTTAGAAAAGTTGAACTGATACGCTTTTCTAGCCACAAAATTAATCTGAATATTTATGCTCACTAACTATCTTGTACTTTTTACTCAGTAATTTTTCTGGTTGGCATTTAATGTAGAATTTTGCTGGTGGGTCAATTTCGTTTCGTCCAGAAATCAACAAATATCAATGTTACGGCGTATTGAATGGGATACTTTGATCTTGAAAATATTAGACGGTAATAAATGATAAAAGCGCCGCGGGTAGGGTATTACAGTGGTTTGATGTAGTTCAACATACGAGGACCTGGTTTGACCTTGTTCTGAAGCACCCCTCCCCTCACCTTCCTCCAGTGTCGACGGGTCGACAAATTTGTTACACTAATACCAGTCTTCTCTAGCAAAGTTTTCCTATGATCAACATAGAGTGGAGCGACTGCATGTGGTGAAACCTTAGAAATCCCATAGCACGGGCAACCCAGGATTCCAGGAAAAATCGACTCAAACAGCATCCAATGCTAGTCAGAAGACCAAAAATCGCCAAATATCAACCAAAGCCGCACCCGAAATCAAGGCAGTTGTAGACGGTGTATACAAGGAAAGCAATTGAATACAAGTACTGGGATCCATACCACACAGTATGTAACGTTGGTATGTGTAAAATAAAAGACGTATACTCAACGACAAAATAAACCATCATACAAATATTTCAACATGAGCGTTAACTCGCTACTACGCGACAATGTGACTCATGGTTTTTCCATTATCATGTTTTTGCACTATATGTGGCATACTACGGCAAAAGCTCGCTGATTCACACAAGCTGACGACTGCTTGGAGTGAAGAGCTGGTAAAGCGCTAGCGGGGCTAGCCTTAGACAGTTGACAAGTTTTCAAACCGACTGTCATTTAACCTTAGTAGCAAATAATAAACATGTAGTCGTGGACCACGAGCAACTCTAGGCCAACGACAGTGATCGTCGGCTCTGATGAAGACGAATACGTCGAAACGTTAGTCAAATAAATCCGTACATCAATTTCTTGCAAGCTCAACAATTCAAATACAAGTTTACCAGTATTCAGCGACATTCATAAAGAAGGCCAAAGTTCCTCACGAAGCAGCCCAACCAAGACACAAGTTCGAAAACATTCATCGATGGTGGACGGAAGAAAACAAATCGAATGAAAGAAATGTTAGGATCACCAAGCAGTGATGCTAGGTTATATAGGACAAAAAAAGTTGTCCTAAAAAGTCTTTGTTTGTAAGATGACAAACTTTTCACCCGACAAAGAGTGTCATCAATTACGTGTACTAATAATCTATGAACGCCCCATGAAACAGCTTCCTCCTGAGTTCAAAAAAACCCGCTCGCTGAAATAATAGTAAAATGGCTATTTCACCAGCTTCTAAACGAATGTGTATGAAGGAGATATAGTGCTTGAAGCAAATATTATATTAATAGAATACGCCTAATTTCCCGTGATTGTCGTCTGCGACGTCGTTTCGCCAACGACATCGTCATCTTCTGAAGTGTCAACGAAGAGACGACGATCAATGAGCTAAACGAAGCAAGAAAAAGGATCGGATTACGCAGAAATCGGAAGAAGGTCCAGTTCATGAAAACCCATGGTGCGAAGGCGAAAAAATTAAGCTGAATGGCTCTCTGATTGCAGAGACCACCTCGTATCTATGCCCTGGGCGATCAATGAACATGGAAAACATCATGAAAGAGAAATTAGACGGAAGAAGAATAGCAGCTTGGGTCTCATTCGAGCTTCTCGGAAAAGACACCGGCCAACGAATGACCCGAAAATCCGCGCTACTCTTCGATTCAACGGCCCTCACAGCGCTCTGTTATGCTGCTGAGACGGGCTGAGACTTCAATCACGTTAAGAATACTCCGCACTGCTCACAGAGTGCTTGAACGATGTCTTCCGAAATATACCCGAACTCTCAATATCTAGCCGGAATTCGAAGCTCTGCCTCTGTCGAAATCTCTCACGTCTTCAGAATCCAGAAGAATATACATCGATAGCGAAACACAGATGGACCAGTCGCATAATGAGACGAACGGACGACAGATGGACGAAAAGAACTGTAGAGTGGGCTCCACAAGGGCATAGAGCTCCTCTAGTGTGACAACCAACACGATGAACAGATATATTCGTAACTGAAGTAGATAACTGAAGTCATTAAACTAAATGAAGCTAACCGAACTAAACTAAACTGGACTTTAACTGCAAAAGTAACTGAAACTGTACTCGTAGCTGCACTTGTTTCTTAGATCACGCTGTGACGCTCGCACCAGCCATTTTGCTCGATTCAAACCTCAGAAATTAATTGAAAGGCAAAGAAACGAATGGAAAATGTGCTGCAGTCTGTAGTACTCGTGAAGACGACTCGTGCGAGTATTCAAGTGTCCAGTTAAGTGGATGTCTTTTCATTGATGATGTCTGGCGCAACATCACAACAGTTGGATATAAAATTATAGGAAATCTCCTTACGACAATTTCGAGAAGAAAATCCATTTAGGCGAATGCATATGGTCCACTGTGGCCATTCAAATATGCATAGATATTACTTTATACGGTTACTTGTATGTTAAACACGACGTGCTCCATTTTTTTCAGTTATCTTCTGACAACTTGGTTTGTTTCGTTAGAAACCGTTCATAGTGGCATATTCGAGGTCTTCCTACTACGAAATCTTACAAAAGCATTTTTAACTTTTCTGTAGGATCGAATAGTACGTGCTCACTTTCAAATGCTTTGAGGGAAATAATACTACGAATCCTTTGTGTCAAGCGAACATAGAGGATGCACAGGATGCACCACGATAATCGTTTAATAGAGATGAAGAACGGTTGTCATCGTCAAGGAACGTTCAGGAATAGAAATGCCCCAGGGTTTTTCCATGAAGAAACAGAGTGATTCATCTAAATGCTCTGTTATATTAGATTAGCTGCCGTCGTGTGTCAACGTAGTCATTTTTTTTCCTTTTACAAGACCCGTCATCACACATTGTGTGGATCCTAGAACATCTCTCATTCGATTACTTTCCCCGCATCCAGTACTCACGAAAGTCTTCGGATTTCTGCACTTGGCTTCGATAGCTGCTTGAGAACTTTCGGTCCTCTCTATGTAATAGCATTGAATTCTTGCCAAGCAAATTGTCCCTGGTTTCTTGCCTAACCATGCTACGACCACGCCGGGTCTTCACCCACTTTCAGCATTTATGTATCGGAGACAGCTCCTCTCAGACCACGCTGTCACCAATTTCCCAACCCCAGAAGGATGAAAGGTTTACTTGATCCAGAGAGGGGCCCCATACGGGGCTACTGCCCTACATGCTTTCCACTCATTTATTAATTACTATTATTTGAAGAACAGAACTTAAAATAAAATGGAGTAAAACAGTGAAAAACAAAAGCATTTGTCAAAATTTTCAAAAAATCATAGAATTTGTTACGGCAAGAATTACTTCTTCCCGGTTAGATTTTTTTCAAATTCAAAAATCAATAGTCTCGATTTCTACCTATCATTTTTTCGTCGTTGACAGTTTAATAATGAACATGTCTCCCCGAAAAATTAAAATGGTGGCACGGAGACGAGATTTTAATACGGTTATCGACTAGCATGATAACATCAACAAAAAACTGGTTTCCTAGGGGAAAGAGATAAGAAATTTAATTATCAATGTGTCGTCAAGGAAGTTCATTAACACACGGCCGCCGATAACTGATTTCTAACGTCGAAAGTTTTGTTAAGAGCCTTTTCGTACGACAAAAAAAGGATTGCAGGCTTCGATGGCGTGGGATCGTGTAGGGTTTTTGACCGTTTCAAGCCTCGAAACTATCGAGGGAAGATTTATAAAATATGTACGAACTTTTGAGCTATCAATCGTTAACGTGGGGAAAATCAAGTCGTACAGTACAGTGCTCCTAGCTAAACCTTCGACGTTAGAAATCAGTACACTAATGATAACATTAGCCATATATGACTCTCACGAGCTTTGAAGATAGAGTGCTACCAACGCAAGATTTGCGCTCGCTAATACATCAACTGAAAGCAAAAGCATGACAAATGAACTCTTTTCGATAAAACAAAGACAACGAAGGGATATGCATTGATATCAATGCATTTATCCTAGTGCTCCACTGGCATATCCATCGATAGAAATGCATACAGTCACTAATGTCTTAGGGATAATCATTCTGTCGTCAAAGCTCTCACAATACCGTAACTCTATCTCACAGAAAAAAAACAGGAAAAATTAGCCAGCAAACAGTATTTAATAGTTATCTTTCATTTTCTACGCTATCGTCAAGATTTTTTTCATTTGGCTACAAGGATTCCAGACCTCTTATTGCAATCACGCATCGTAAAATTATGTCCGCTTCTCACAATGTCATGTAAAACATTCAAAGCTTGATACATACTTGATACTTGAATGGCCCGACCTCACTGGTTGTGCGTAATCTCTATTCTTCGGAGATTTGCTGGTTAAGCCATTTTGGTTCCCTGGAATCCAGAGGTCAGCCTGGCCAAAGTCTGCCCCAGGTCTTCATCATCATAGGCAGTAACAGCCCTTGTGGATCAGAGGGAGATTTGCCACCATGTGACTTTGATACCAGGATGGTGGTACATCCTGGTATTGGTTTGCTCTTAGCTAGGCTTCCCGATGGAAACGTCGGACTCCTTCTCAGCTTGGGAGACCCTGCCGGGGGGATGAATCCCCCGCTGTACACCACAGCCCGACACCCAGGAACACCTCCCAGCCAAAATGAGGTGGTAAACCGTTGGGAGGAAGACCGTTGACAATTCTCCAACCACATTCAGTTCTACCACTTTAATTTTATCATCGATTTTTAGAACAAGAAATAATAATATTAAGTCCTTTTTTTCGGTGACACACCATGCAAGATCGGTTTTGATACATTTTAAACATATCTTCTTCCCATACAGAGTTCCATTAAATCTTATACAAAATGATTCCGATTTCCATTCATCCTAACCAGTTGCTGACGTTTGAGACTCTGGGAGAAAATTTTTACTACGGTCAGCTGAGTTGACTCTTCCTTATGAAACGTCGTAGAACATCTAGAAAAAAGTAGAAAAAATGAGGTAGTAATGATACTTTACGTAATAACACATTATAATATACATTAAAGTAATATGTGATGTCAATAAATACGTGAAATATCACTGTAGAAATAGAATACCATAAAAGTAGTGGAACAAAGAAATGATAGCCCATTAAAAAATGGACTTCATGGAGGAGCATAATACTTCCTACTGTTGCCGTGTCTTGTTTACCAACAGTTTTCAACAGGATTTGATACAATTTCCATTGTTATTATCATTTTTAAGATGCTTCCCATAGTTGTCAAATCCCTAGCGAAATCATTTTGAGTGCATGCAAAGAAAAAACTGAGCTAAAGCCACAATATACTTACGAATCGTCTTGGCAATATGTTCTCCATACTTTCAAGAAGAGAAGATAAATGAAGAGGGAGCCCCACTCTCGTTCGTGCTGGCGAGGAACAGAAGTGCAATGCGGGAGGGAACGCGACGATGTCGACAGTGATCGTGGAGCAGTTTGCGGCAGCGGACGCGGCGACGTCATCAAAAGCTGCGACAGGATCGCAGAAAGGCTATCGCCAACAATGAAGCCATTGTTTGTTTTGTTGTTTGTTTTCATTGTTATCAATGAGGTGATAGCCGCAACAGCTGCAGTGGCGTTTCCAGTTTGTACAATGTCATCGCTTTTCAACTCGTAACGCACGTAGTAATAGTTCTTCATTGTAGTTGTTGTAAATGAAGTTCACTACTTGTTCATTTTCTGACGATTCTTTTCCAAAGCACCTAACTCAAGGCTTTAAAGGCGATAATTGACAAATGACGCGAGGACAGCTTATCACCTGAGTTATCTATGCAGGTTACAGACCATGACCATTTATCCCCTGCTTAGATGGATGTCCAGAGAAACCTTCATTGCAATTTAACATATTAGGATTACAACTGTGATTAGACAGTGAGTCGGCTAGGTCTTTGTTCATTACATCTGTATCTTTTGCAAATTATCAGAGATTACATTGGAATAGAGAACATGACTGACTTGAAACCGTTGATTCAAAAAATGTACAACTAACGGCATAGGCACTGTTCTTCCAGTTTGAACGATTTTCAAAAATATCTGCATATGGTAACTGTTCAAGCGATAGAACAAAGTAGCGTCAAAGCAGCACAATGGTTTTACCGACGATCTCTGTAATAATGTCAAACAATGTGACTAAGTGTTCCGATGGAAATCATGCGACTCGAAAAAAAAACATCTTGAAAGGTAAGGTTTATTCTACGGAAGCATTATGATCTTAAAAGTGTACGCGATTTATTAAGCATGAGACTGTTGTCAAATGTCTGTATAGGAGAGGCATTCAGCGTTTATCAACCACTGAGCGATTCTATATGCATTCGACCACATTTGTAGCATCGCGGAAGTGAATGTGTGCGATCACATCACGTCTTCCACTTTCGAGAGGAACTCCGGCAGAAATTTTCCTACTAATGAGGGATAGGTGGTCTCTCATCCGGAGCACGAGATAGAACCAATGACCACGTCTGTATTGTAGGGTACTGTTAACAATTTCTATGCGAGCGCCACAACATCAAATGTCTATACCAAGGAATTTCTATTAGTAAATAGTTAACCATTCTTTGATGCTTCTTCCTAACTATGCGTAAACCTTTAAATTCATGTCAAGCAATAGAGCACTATCAATTCGTTGCGTACCACACTTTTCTCACGTATCGATAACTGTAATCGAGCTACTGCTTCGGGTTCTTTTCAAAAGCATTTATAAACTGCATTTAAAGTTACATACTTCATTAAAAGTCATATCAGTCACTGATTTTTCAGAACTTTAGTACTCTGGGCGAGTACAGTGCAGTGGTTAGTGGTGGGTTCGATTCCGAGCTCACCACCAAGTCCTTCATCCCTCACGTGTCGACAACTTGGTACCAGACTTGTTTGCAAAGGATAGCAGTGCTGACTGTGATATTTCGGTAGCTCGCCAGGGATCATTTTATAGGCCACTTATGCATTCAATCACTGTAACTGTTGTTGATGAAGTCGAATGAATGGTGCATACCTCAGTTATTGGTCAAGGGCGAGAGACAATAGTCTAAAAATTCACGATCGTTCAGTAAATGTTCTCGATATGAACTCACTTTGTCGAAAGAAGTGCAAACTTTGGTCAATCGAATTAACGCATTTTCGTCGTCACACCAATCACTTAAAGGGAACTTATACAGTGAAGTACAACAGTGTGCTTTACTAAGTTGTGGTGAAACTACAAATGGCATATATAAGCCCAGGAAAAACCTTATTGATCGAAACGAAAAGCTATTTATTCCATTTGCATTAAAGCATGGAATTCTGGAAGCTATAAACTCGTTGAAGGAGTTCCAACCTCGGTGTAGTTTCTGAAGTATTTCTTTGGCGAGAATTTGTCAGAATTCTTAAACAAGTATTAGTCCTAGGCGAGAGACATTGCAAGTATAGTGGTCGAGGCAAAGTTACGTAGCTTCAGATCGTTCAAACCTTACAGCGTCCGTAACTCAAAACGTGGTCACGCACGGGTAATGTCGTAGTGCAACGTGCTAGCAGACCGTACGGTATCCATTTCTCGAGATTCCTCTTTTTCCGAAATAGTTGTCATGCTTACGTCCAGTTTTTCTCTTGCAGAACAGTTCTTTGCGTGTATTTGCTTCCACTATGTCCTTCACATTATTTTCATCGTCGTCAATAGTGAAAGTGCGTCCGCAACGTTCATGATCTTCAATGTCAACTCTGCCAGAGCAAAATTATAGGACGTTGCGCTACGCACACGCTAATACTTCGTTAGCCCCATACCTCAGCGATGTTTCCTCATTACTTACTGCTATGCTTCTCACCGATTGTGCTATATGCGGTGGGATCTCAGGGAAATATGTATTGGACCAGTAGGTATGATTAGTGCTTTTAGAAGTTAAGGACGATTTTTATTGTATAATGCATAGCTTTTCTACTACAAAGTGTCCTATAACTGACAGTGTTATGGATATTTATTCAAATTTCCTTCAGTGACCTATGTCCTCATCTTGGCTAAGACCCCTAGTTGTCGATGTTCAACACACACCACAGAGTTCATCCGTCTTCATGGATATCTACTCCAAACACTATAACATTTACATCTGGAAGCCTAGTTAACTGTAAAGAATAGAGGAGATGAGATAAAACGTTTCGCATTAATCAATCTCTGGAGATGTATCATGCAAAAGACTCCATTAAGCACAGTAAAGTGAATGAATGCATTCTTCGCCATTAAAGCAACACCAAGAAAGCTACCGATGTGTCAAATCACTGTTTTCTACTCTCCAAGACAAATCTCCTAACAATTTGTTCTACGGGAATAGGAGTTGATCGGGCCATGGGTCCATGTTTGACCAACAACTACGTGTGGTTCAAAAACAGTGAGCTCAAAATTACTCCTACATAATGTCCTAACACTTTATTTAGTGAATATTCTTATTTTGGCTGGGTGTGTCAACTATATCACCTGTGGCCCAGTCGATTGTCAAATGACTGGGCCGGGCGCTAACGAACCTTCCACTTCTCTTTGTTGCATGCAAGAGCGGTGCAGTCGGCTCAGCTCCTTATAGCGAATGTTGACCATCATACCTTCTACTGTTTTCTTGATGAACAAGCTCGATGTTGCTTCTTTATTTTTTATTCATAAAAAACCTGACGTTTCGGCAAATTTCGCTTTCCTCACACTCTGGAAAGATCAAACGCATAAAGATCGCATCATCCAGAATAAGTAGCTTCCACGCTCACGGCTTTCTATGAGCGATTCCACTGAGGATTTCACGTGGTAACCAACTGCATAGAGTTTACATTGTTGGGTAATGTGTCTCGCTCACATTAAAATGTTAGTTGTAAATGTTGTAACTCAACAGTCAATAAATAATTTATCAGAAAATTAGTTCTTGCTGCTTATGGAACAGCGACTGGCATCAAGCCTTGCCACTGAGTTTACGTCCAAGGTGGAACCACCAGTAACCGAACTCCGGCCATTACTCTACTGTAGATATACAGATGATTGTTCTATTATTTGTTCAACGCAAGAGGAAATAGACAAGTGTTTTGAGTCATTGAATGAACAGTCAAAGTAATTGTTCATCCGAGAGAAACCGGAAGAAAACTGGCTTGGTTTTCTGGAAGTTCAAATTAACCTATACGAAAACGGCTACATCAGGAAGTGGTACCGAAAGACAAATAACAAAAATACACTGGTTCAGTATCCATTCCATACTCTCACCCCCACACAAAAAGGTGCTTATGGAAATCCTGTCTCTAACAGACACCGGTGTGTGCACAGGAAGAGAGCAGAAAGAGGAACTCCGGATACTGGGGGCCAGCAACTAGCCATTTCTAATAGCTTGGAAACTGTAGCTCCCCGGTGTAGAAGAAAACCCAAGCCCCAAACGACAACTCTAGCGATACTAAGGTAAGGTCTCGTTTACCTTGCTTTTCATTTCTAATTAATAAGTGCAGCTATGAAACGCTTAAGAAGGGACGATTTACTCAATTCGGCAACACTGACTGAAATGCCACCAAGCACTCTACGACGCCAGCCTTCCTAACCTCTTTTATGAGAGTCATGGCACAACGAAAAAGTGCAAATAGTCTAACGACAGAGACGATGATTGCATGAGTTCGAGTATACGCTACTTGATATCTTGTAAAGCGTGCGGAACGAATATTTTGGCGAAACGGGTAGAATACTATGAATCCCTATAAAAGAACACCAAGTCGGCAAACTTAGGGTTAAAACAAATACTCCACTACTAATCGCTCATAGGACGCAGAGACATAAAGGGGAAGATTTCGAATTAGAACCTACCATCCTCGCACTGGAATCGAAAACTTCAGCACTCAAAATCCCAGAAGCATTTTGGACAAATCCACGAATCCAGAAATGAATCACATGAAGGAATGCCTCGTTTTGAAGTATGTTTGCACACAATATTTAAGACCGATATTTTGATGTGAGAGAGGTACGTTACGCTTCCATTTGAACCTCGTGCGGTGGATCTATATGTGAAATAACCATTTGAAGACTCATTGAAATCGCTGAGTGTGCAAAGAAGTGTGTCATTTTTTCCACTGTGATTAAATTCGTAGTCTCGTGCTTCTTCGGCTTTGGTCATGTAGGTTTTTGGCTGAGTAGATCGACCTTTCAACTTAAGTCACCTTGACCTTTCAAGGCTCCGAAGGAAGCGAAATCCATCGAAACGTCGGCTTCTTGTTAATAAAGGATAAACTAAAAACCTCGAATTTGCTCATCAGGAAAACAGGAAATTAAAAATTAATGATCAATGCCGAGATTAGTAGAAAGTCGGTCTTATGAACGATTGCATCACACCTCTTCTAGGGTTTTCGTGAAGAACTCTGACCATTGGGTCGATGGCTTCCCTAATGTGCGTTTGACCTATCCTATCCTATACTGTCGCTCCGTTGATCGTCGAATGACTCGAGCGGGCATCAGTAAATTCTCCAGTTTTCTTTATCGTTTTCAATGTATCCCAGTGGGTCTCCTCGCTCTAGGGACTCGTTGAGCACCATACCTTTCTCCTCGGGTTTGCATGAGGAAGTCTGACCAATAGTCGGTGCCCTTCCTGCAGTGCGTTCGACACCCTGAGGAATCCAGTCACTAACGGCTTTTGTCCACCCGTCATCGTTCATACGCATTACGTCTCCAGCCCACCTTATCTCCAACTGTTTGGCGTACGGAACAGCATCTTTGATTTTTGATCGTTGACGCAGATCGGGGTTTCAGATCTCTTTTCTTGCTTGTGTGAAACGGGACACTGCTATCACCAGCTTTTTTCTGACTGCGCATTCAACAACGCTGAGTGGATCTTTCATCCTGCTTACGTAGCGGCTAGGTTTCCGACGCATACATTAGGACAGGAGGAATCGTGGAGGCGAAAAGGTGGGCACGAAGTCGAAGGTTCTTTGTTCTCCTCACTACATTGCCGTTCCTCTTGAAAGCTCTCAAACCCGCTTGCTTCTTTCTGCTCAAATGTAGAGCTAGGTCGTTCATTACCATTGATTGATGGCTGCTCATAGCACCGATAGAGTGAGAGCATGGCTGAGAGAAAGTCAAAGCAAGGGTCTGCGTTGGTGTGGTGGCTAGCACGTGAGCCTCGGAAGGGGTAATTACTGGTTCGAAACCTAAATGTGGTTTTAATCGCTCGTATCTCATCATTCATGTAGTTGTACCCCTATATAGTTCATTCGTTTAGCTTGTTTAAAACTGAGGTAAATATTTGCCTACAAATATTTCACATACAACAATCGATTGCTGTTTATCAGAGACGTTAAAAAGAAGCAACTGTCGCGATCTTAAGATCAAGCTGCTAGAAACAATGCAGTAATTATGAAGAGGACTTGAAACGGGAAAAATTACTGGAAGGATAATGAGCTGAACCGATGTGGATCACCTAAAAATGATGTCGTAAGACCAACACTGCGACCTCAATAACCATATTGACCGTTTCACGAAGAAGAAAGCTTCCTCTGTTGATCTACTCCACATGCATGCGCCATGCATTCCACTCCATTCGTAGAACCGTAGAGGTGAGTGTATGCACAATTAACCTTTAAAATCTTCCAGTTGTTTATCGATTTATCAAATCAGTGTGTTTATCTCCAGACCAGTCCAATACCAATTTGTCCGGATGGATGGAGGTCTGGTTAGCGCAGAGCACGAGTTTTGACTAGAACCCACGTACCCACTGAGGGCTCCTATAACTACTGTCCTAGATGCACCCCAACTACACGAATAAACCTCATATTACTGGCATGAAAGAAATATAATTACAAGGCAAAAAATCTCCACCAGATGTAGTGGAGGCGATGAAGACACGAGAACATCTTGCCTATCTTAACCCTTTTATTTACTGCCTTTTTCTTTTTAATGGCAGGATATGCTGCGAAATATAACTCGTATATAATGCTGAGATATTTGCAAAACTCCGGACCGCAGGTGTATGCGGTGGGGAACGACCCCGCGCTGTTGTCCTTACCGGGGAGCAGCGCACTTCACCACCACACCAACTGGGTCCTTCGTTTTGACTGTCTCTCAGCTAGTTTTATCGATCTTTTTGCCATCAGCAATCGCCCGTCAACGGGATTGATCTTGGGAGCCCAAATTGGCATTGAACCCAGTTAAGCTGAGGCTTAGTTATAATCACAATCTTAACCCTTTTATTTACTGCCTTTTTCTTTTTAATGGCAAGGTATGTTGCGAAATATGAGTCTTATATAATGCTGAGATATTTGCTGAGAATGCTGGAGAACTAGCTGAGAGACAGGTAAAACGAAAGACCCGGATGGTGTAGTGGTGAAGTGCGCTGCTCACCGGTAAGGACAACAGCGCGCGTTCGTTCCCCACCGCATACACATGCGGTCCGGAGTTTTGCAAATATCTCAGCATTATATACGAGTTATATTTCGCAACATACATCTTGCCTATATTTTGATGTCAGGAAAAAACTGACAGGCGCATTTCATCAAGCAAAGAAAATAACGAATTCAAACTGAACAATGCGGACTTACAATTTACATTCCTCACCGGCCAACTCTTTCATACCCTGGCTTTCCTGCGATGAAATTTATGGAGGTTCTAAGGGTTATTTCCCATGTTTGACCTTAAATGATATTCTTATGTGATCAAATGCTTCCATGTGCGGAAACATTTGAAATGTTTCAAAGATCTAAAAGCATTTGAATCTCCATTTTAAAAGGACTCACTTGATCAGCAAAATCAAAGAAAAATTTTCGTCTCTCCAGTTTATTTGTTTTTCAAATGCTTTTAGAAAGACGTTTCTGTTCTGACTCATTTGCCCTGCATTAGGGAAAGTTTGGAACTATAAAAGTAAATTTTTGAAAACTGCTGCTTGGACAGCTCAATTTCTAACGGGGAAAATCTTTAAAAAAACAATTTAAAATAGTTTTTTTTGCAAAGGCCGTCTTTTCCTCGTATTCGTAATCTATAAAGGTTTTTGGGTTTTTTTTTTGTGTGGGTTTGACACGACACCTGCTGCTGTTGCTTCAGAAGTTTCCTTTCGTCATGAATGTTGTTGAATGCTGGTCGAGTCGATTCTCCTCGAAGTCCTGAGATAACCAGGCTTGAGTGATGGCACTTGAATCAGTGAACTTTTCCCAGATAAGAGTGTCATCAATTTTCTGACCCCGGAGGGATGAGAGGTTTAATGAGCACGTGGCTGAGTTGAACTAGCATCGTGCTCGTAGTGATCAACGTCACTACCACTGCTTTCCCAAAGTAATACAGCACTCAAAAAAAACTGTTCCTAAAACACATACAAGGGAAATGAAATCACAAACGCGATATTAATTTGCAAATAACGTAATATCCATAAATAAATGTTTTCTAAAAGCGTCAGTATATTATGACAAAAACATTTCAGAAGTTTTATTGGAGACTGCAAAAGCAGAACCTACCAAAAAAGAACGAGGCTACTGTTTCGGAACGTTCCCTGACGATGACGACCGTTCTCTAGCGTTATTAAAGCGTCGTCGTGGCCCATCCTCTATGCTCAACCAACTTCTGTCATTGTGACCATCATTTCTTGCAATTACTTTGAAAATCTGAAATGGTGCTATTCGAGTCCTTAGAAAATGTGAAAGTGCACGTATATGATTTCGTTGTAAAAACTCCTCGAACGTTCCACTTAAGAGAATTTCTACCGATATTTAGAAAAAATATCAAAAAGACAATGAAAAAGACGATATCCAAAAGTTATAACTCACAGAGTGAGCTGAGCACAATGTGCAATCGATGCAAAAACAAAGGCAATTTCCAATTTAAGCCAACATCTTCCGACTCATAACGAGCTTCAATAGCTGATGTAAAAGCAATTAAAATCTACAGACCTTCGCCTGCAAGGTGTGCGTTTTCCCTTACTTTAACAAAGCGAGATTCCGATTCTATGGAACCGATAACACTTAATTCTTCACATTCTTGCGCAGAGGCTCGTTTTTCTAACATGAAAGCAATTAGACAAGCGGGAACTCGTCCAGGTGGGCACGGCGATGTCGTTTATCTTTGCAGCCTCCCCACTTCCTTTGGAGTTTTTAAAAACATGCACTTTACCACCAAATGTTTGAAATTTCAAGTTTAGCACATGAATATGCGCATTTAAATTTGAAGGGCACTGTTTAGAAAACACATAAGCCACTAATGCATCGAGTGAAGCATTTTCCGTAAATCTACGAACTTCTCTCCAGTCGATTACTTGTCTAGAAATCATCGTCAGTTGTCGAAAACAATTCCGTACATTATCTATTAATAATTTTTTCCTCAATGTTTTCGCAATAGAATATTCTTGGCCACCAGATCACTAATTATTCTATTTCTTTCCACAGCGATAAGTTTTTGGAGACTTTTTTATCTTTGTTCTTCCCTCTTCGATTAACCTTGCATCCTTTGTGGTACACTACCGACTCACTAAGTTAGTTTTTCATCCTCACAGGGAGATCTGGCATCAGTTTGCTGAGCACAAAGGGATGAGAGCCTTGCTTCGCCTAGGGTCTGGGATCAATTCAACGGTCTACTTTGTGTGCATTTGATGGGTCTCTAATCGAAGAGTTGTATGCACTACTCCAAATAGTATTCCATAATTTTACATTAGGACTCGATAAAGGAACCAAAATCCCGTGTTTTTAAATGCATTTCATGCATGTCATGCTCTTTTCTTATCCTTTCCTTCTCACTCCCTCTCTGGATTTCAGTGGCAATGACTAAATTAAATTGTTCGTATATTCTAGATTTCAAATTCGTAAGATTCCAGTTTGTATTAGTTTGGAAGAAATGTGGACAACTTTGGGAAAAAAAAACAAATGAAAAGAACATTTTTAAAACAGCGAGAAATACCGAATGAAACAGTAACAGTTTAAAAGGTATAGTCGTACTTTTCTCCCTTCATTTACCACGTCTGGGATGCTGGAAAGAAAGGAAGCTCTTGGGTAAAGAAAAGCGATTTACTGCGATCATTTCTACCGAAAACAGTTATACAAGTTCGACATCCCTTCAGAAGAGACTCAACGTTCCTATCCGGAAGCCTATCAGATAAGAATAAGGCTATATAACAATAGAGTACGGTGGGCTACTTGTTGCTATGTTTCGCCAAAGGCAGTGGAATAAAACGAATCATACCAAAGCTGTTCGCACCCTTTACATGAGTCGAATCCACTTAATAGCTTTCGTATATGAGAAGGACGAATTCAGTTTAAGTAGTACGCGCTCAATTCAATAATAACTAACATGATTACACGTGAAACAAGAGATAGTAGATCATTATGTT
The DNA here is from genome assembly GCA_900624975.1 of Angiostrongylus costaricensis. Lineage (NCBI taxonomy): Eukaryota > Metazoa > Nematoda > Chromadorea > Rhabditida > Metastrongylidae > Angiostrongylus > Angiostrongylus costaricensis. The sequence goes on from UYYA01003913.1 coordinate 189,899, forward strand.
TCAAAAAATCAACTGAGCTTCAGTTCACCGCAGTCCTTATGAGATGTTCCTCGAGCATTACTGCTTCCCATGGTAGATGGACAAGTAGTAAAACGTCGTTACTTCCTCTCTTTCCTATTGCTCGCCTTTTTGTTTCTTTCATTTTCAAGTTTTCATCGTTGTATTTAATAACTAGGAGAAGGAAGAGGGTGTAGTGTAGTGGTAATGATGTCGGTTATCACCAGCATGATGCTAGTTCGATTCCGCTCTGGACCAACCAAGCCTCTCGTCTCTCCGGGGTTAGGAAACAAGTACCGGACTTGTCCGGGAAAAAAATCGCTTTCTGCAATCCAATTGAGAACGCTCCAGCCCGGTTATCTCAGAGCTCCAGGGAATCTCGACTCGACCAGCATTCTACGACATTCGAGATTGAATGACATTCCTCAAACAGTAGCCAAAACCACATGTAAAAGTTGGAAGATTTTCGTAGATAATGGATGCGAAGAAACGAATCGTGTGTGAGAAGTGCTGGGCTCTGCAGAATAGACGTGACGATGGGCCATATAAAATGTAAGGAAGTAACAGATAAAAATTTAATGACTATCCAAAATGTCAAGAAGAGAGACAAAGAGACTTGTAGAGAAGAATGAAAACGACTGAATGACACACTGAGTACACAATAATAAGTAAAGGTGCTCAAATATACAACGTTCAAAGATTAAATGGAAGTTGTCCAGTGAAATTACACAGATCTACCATATTAATAGTATGCTCTTTGTTGAGTAATAGAAAGGCAGGATGAAAAAAATGTGTTTTAAAAGCAAAACTAAGCTTTGACCCAACACGAGAAAACAGTCGAAGGAAATGAGGCACGAAAAATTGTTGAACTTAACAACATGAGTTCTGTAATTTGAGTAATCGGACACAATGGAAATTCGTAATTTCTAGTACCGCACTGTTTAAGATGAATTGATTGAGACTATCACACCCGTGCTGGTTTTTAAACTTCACTGTCAATGAAATCGGTCACGAAAACAACAAAGAGTAGGGAGAGAAAACGAACATTCTTTTTCTGGAAAACTAGACATTCACCAAAAAAAAACTTTTGACAGAAGAGCGAAGGAATAGTAAATCCATAAGAAGTGATTGTTGTCATTTTGCTTTTCCGATAAGAACACTCCATAAAGCTATGAAAGTGCTCAAAGTCCACGTTTTCCAAGACAAACCGTCAGACCAGCGATAGCGGTGTCGATCCCAGCGAGAACCAGTGAGCTTACTGCCAACCAAAACGAGTAATCAAACTCATTATTTGGGTGCTTGTAGTAGTATACTGAAATATGAAAGCATTAATCATATAAAAACTTATGTCTTCACATTTCTTAGATAATACAAATCATATGTGCGAAAAAATGCTGGATTTAAGTGGAGCGGTGCCCCGCATCCCAAAAATGGTTGCTTCTTCGACCGCTTGTCAGGCCGACCAAACCCTTCATTCGTCCAGGTACGACATATTGGTATTAGATTTGTCTCCGAAAGCTCTTTCTGATCCACATACTTCGGCGACCACCAATGTTGAAAACCTGATGAAGATCTAGTAGAAGATACGAGGATTCCGAAGTGGATCAATTCGATATCCATTCAGTGACATTCATAAGGAAGACAAGGTCCTCAAGTAATAGCTTAACTCGCAAGCAAATCCAAAGGCTTCTGGTTGAAAAAAACGAATAAAAAAAACGAAAAAAAACAAAACGAAGGAAAACGTTCGCAAAAATCGCAGGAAAACGTATCGAATAAATGAAGCGCCGGGATCCGTGAAGTCAGTGGACACATTAAGTTGGGTCTTACAAACAACTAAAAAACAAAGAATCAAAAAATGACTGTTTGAAAAATATGAGTCACTTTTATAGCTATGAGAACAGGCACTGGTGGAAAAATTAGGAAAATTAAATATAGGAAAAAAAATAAGAAAATGAAATGAAAAAACGACACAGGCTCGTTTGCTCACCTATGCCTTTCTGGTGTACTGCTACATAGATGATCACAGCAATGAACAATAAGGTGGTCGTGATGAAGGACAACAGTACTAATGGATGAATGATATACTTCTTCCAACAGCATGCACAACTAAAATTCCGCAACTGAAGTACACACTTGTAGTAATGTAAATAAAAGCAAACTTGCTTTTCCAGATTCACCTTAACAGTTTTATGAGAAGACCTTTTCTCAGTACTTTCTAATGTTCTTACTTTTACATGGCGTTTTGATGAAAAAAGGTGACTCTGCACTTACACCCCTCTCGACGGTTTACCGCCTCATCGCGGCTGGGAGGTGTTCCTGGGTGTCGGACTGAGATATACAGCGGGGGAATTCGTCTCCCCGGTAGGGTCTCCCAAGCTTGGAAGGAGTCTGGCGTTTCTATCAGGAAGCCCAGCTAAGAGTAAACCAATACCAGGATTCACCACTTTCTTGGTATTAAAGTCGTATGGTGGTAAATCTCCCACTGATCCACAAGGGCTGCGACTGCCTGGGGTGGTGAAGACCTGGGGCAGACTTTGGCCAGGTTGACCTCGGGGTTTCAGGGAACCACAATGGCTTAACTAGCAAATCTCCAAAAAGTGGAGATTATGCTGGAGCCCGCACAGCCAATGAGAACAGGCCATTCAAGTATCAAGTGTCAAGTACTTACACTAACATAGTACTTGTTATTGCTGTTATAAATATTATGTCGGAACACATCTTCGTTGATCTTCGCTCAGAAGTCTTTTCGTTACACCGGATCAAAACGATTTTTACCATTTTGGAGTATGTTCTGCACCATTCAATAGCAAACATGTTAAAAGGTACGATCACGGAGGGAAAATCGACGTTGAGCAAAGACGGATGACAGCAAATTCGTGGTATTCTATACGAGCACCTATTCAGCGTCACTGCGCTAAACACCACCGAGAAAATTAACAACGTGTTTGACTAAGTACTACGAGTGGTTGACCGGCACGAAAGTGGTTCAAGTCTGTTAAAGAGTGGTGCTGCAAAGCGTTCAAATACGAGCACGCTCTGCGCGGCGATCCCGTGCTCGGGCACGCGCCAGTGGTTGAAGACTCTTAGTCTTCCTGTTATCCATCATCGACCACCATGTCATCTCGATGGGCAACTGATACCAGAAGTGGAGTCCTTTCCTAAAATCGGCCATTCTAAATCTACGTTGCTTAAATTCCAAAGCTCTTAAGCAATTTCTCCACTGAACACGAAAGCTAAGTCAGATTCGACAGCAACATGCGCTACGTCTTCTGGCTCCCTTAGAAGGAATTTCTTGTGATGCCAGCAGATGTCCAGCTAGCATGATCCTAAGCAGACTACGTCCGTTTTCTGGGACTTAAATGACGTGGTTTTTTTAGAGGGTTGCTGGTGATAAACAATATGGTCAACGCGAACAGCACTGCAAGGTCACTGCAAAAGATCACTATTGCCGTGGAAGACCGGAGACTTAGACGATTTCAAGTTCGTGCTTTTCATCTCTACCGATTCGCAAGCAATTGCATGGCTTCCTGAACTAAACCACATCTCATCCAGCGTGTGGCCGAGACCTGAACACTTGTGGCGAACGTTTTTTCTGGATACTGAGACATCTCTCAAATGTAGCAATTTTATTGATTTCGATGAACTTATAAACGGCTTCACAAGATCGTAATACCATTTCAGGAGGAATGAAATTCAGCGTCCGCACTAAACGCGGCATATTGAAGCACCCGGCGTTGGTCAACCCCTGAGGGATGCGCAATGCATTCGACTTCATTAAACATAGTTTGGAGGTGATTGAATACATATCTGGCCCTTACAATGACTCGCAGTGGCCTACCGATGTATCGAGCCAGTGCTGCTATTCTCCCAGACAAATCTGACACCAATTTGCTGACCCCAGAGGAATGAAAGGCTTGGTGGGCTATGGGAGCAGGTGTCGATTCCACGTGTGTGTGTCGCAGGGCGCCTCCAACCACTGCGCCACAGTAGTGTGTTACCACTAGTAATGATGCTAAGCACATCATTAACTGAAATTCTCTTTGGAATAAATAAAAGGACTGAATGAAAATGTAACAAAGGTCGGAATAATTCCTACATTTATACTCATGGCTTAACATTAATTAATAAACTTATTGATTTATAGATTTGACCCTCAAATTAAAGCATAAGCGCCGAAATCGTTGGAGTAGTTCGAGAAATCACGAAAAAGCGAGCGAAACAGATCTAGTCCTTTAAGAAGAGCTATTGAACCTTTGGAAAAGATTTCGCCACGTCATTTGCAAAAGAATGGTTCGACTTTAAAAAAGTTCGACTCGACCAAATTCGAAGCATTATACATTCCTTATTCCTACACAATTTCTACGATGAAGAGTTTCGTTTCTGAATAACTCACAATGTGATCAGGTTCCACAGAAGGGATACAATCTCGAAAATAAATGCCAGACACATGAAGATCGCCATCGCTCTCACACTTTCAATATGAGCCTGATATGATGGAATAACTATTAACAGCTTGTCTTAAACCTCAAAAAAACCGAAGATTCAACTGTCACTTAAATTCATTGCTGACTTCTGATGTTAATATCAGCTTGAAAAACTTCAATGATGCTGAGATATTTGCAAAACTCTGCATCGCAGGTGTCTGCAAAGGACCCGCATGATGTGGTGGTGAACGCGTAACTCCCCCGAAAGGACAATAGCGCGTTCGTTCCCCACCCCATATACCTGCGGTTCGGGGTTTTGCAAATATCTCAACATAATTGAAGTTATATTTCGCAATATACCTTGCCATTAAAAGGTGTAGGCAGTAAATAAAACGGTTAAGATTTGCTTGAATATTTTCCACCAAACATTTCTTCAAATGAAGCAACATCAATAGATTGAAAATGCAAATAAACAAAGAGAACAACACTTCATAAAAAAAAACTCTGATGACTTACTTTTTCCCAAGGATTACATCGATGTGAATGGCTTAAGCATTCCCATGGAAGAAGTTCTGAAAAATCAATACTTATCCGTAACTTACGGAACAGAGTTACACACATAATATAACTTGGAATTCTAATAATGGGGAAAGCGTAGTAGCTAATGACACTATGTAGTACAAATATGGTCCTTATTTGATAGTTTGGTACCTCTGGCCAAGCATGCCTCGCTCCCTCTAAAATAGGCAAATTACCAGGCCACCAGTCTTGTCTGTAAAAATTTTCCTCATGACTTCCTGCTTCTGTTGGTGACCGGGCAACGTTCCAGTAAGGCTATGACCTTAGATTCCAGGGTCGAGATTCAAATCGACCATCGCTCACGATATTTGTCAACTACACAAGCTCCTCGGGTTGCAGTAGCCCACACGAAAACCCAAAGACCTTCGTGGGTGGTGAATGCATGAATGCGAGAAAACAAAGCGAGTGAAAGAAACGCTTGGATCCACAGAATGTGCTATGCCAAGTCATGTACTTTTTTATTTTCTTTGCACGAACCGATACTAATGTAAAAAATCACAGCACTTTTTCTCTTCGGTTCATTTCAACGCATCCATCACCAAGATCATCGGATTTGCTCGTGGATTCAGTTCGCTATTAAGAACTTTGTCTCGTTGGCAAACGTCGTTGAATGCTGTCTCCTCGGAATTCAAGGATGGCCGTGTTAGGAGTGTACTAGAGGTGGATCATGGGTACTTGTCATCTTTTGTAGAGCGCAGGTATCGATCCAGTCCAAGACAAATTCGCTGCCAATTTTTTTTTCCTGACCTATAAAGAATGGACGGCTTGGTAAGACTGCAGATTACTCCAACTAGAGCCTTGTATATAGTATATATGCAACAGCTTCCTTACCACTTCCCTATCCGCGTCACGGTAATAAATATTTGTTGCATATATGTACACATACACATACATTGCTGGTTGAGAACTGGATGATTCTCTGACTGCAAAGACCACCTCGTACGCAGACTAAGGCTGATCAATGAAAGTGGAAAACGACATGAAAGAGGAATTAGACAGAAGAAGGTGAGCTGCCTGAGTCATTTTCGGGGCTCTCCAAGAAGCCATCGACGGAATGAAGGACTCAGAAAACCGCGTTCACCTTTTCGATTCAACAGTCTTCTTAGCGGTCTGTTATGCACAAGAGATGTGTGCCGGGATTTTAATCACATCAAGAACACTGCGCACTACTCACAGAGTACTCGAAAGATTTTTTACGGGATGTAACCACAGACAGAACATCTTGCCAGAATACGAAGCTCTAATTTTCGAAGTCTCTCTTATCTACGGGATTCAGCGGAATATACATAGATAGTGAAACACACAGGAACTGGTCATATAATGAGAACAGAAGATGGACGAAAAAAGCTGGATAGTGGACTCCTGGAAGATGCATACGTCCCCTAGGACGTCGGGCGCACGTGTTCATAACCGAAGTCAATCAGCTGTACCCGCAACTGCAGCTGTTTCACCGGTCACGATAAGGTACCGCATGGACTACGATTGCGAGGCAAAGAAACGAATGTGCTCGGATCCACACAACTCGTGAAGAAGGACCATCCAAGTATCCAAGTAGGAAAACAGCTATATATATACATGTATATATTCATATCCTCCTAACGGTTTACTGCCTCACCGTGGTTGCGAGCTGTTCCTGGGTGTTGGACAATAATGTATAGCGGGGGATTCATCCCCTGCCAGGGTCTCCCAAGCTGAGAAGGATCCCGGCGTTTCCATCACGAAGCCTCGCTAAGAGTAAACCAACACCAGAGCCCACTACCGCCCTGGTATCAAAGTCGCATGGTGGTAAACCTCCTTCTGATCCACAAGGAATACAACTCCCTGTGGTGGCGAAGACCTGGGGTAGACCTTGCCAGGTTGACCTCGGGATTGCAGAGAACCGCAATGGCTTAACCAGCAAATCTCCGAAAAATGGAGACTAGCTGGGGCTCTCACAACCTCACAACCAGTGAGGACGGTCTATTCAAATAAAAATAGAGACTGGAAAGTATATATATATATATATATATATATATATATATATATATATATATATATATATATATGTCATTCGTATT
>UYYA01003913.1:197135-251104 GCA_900624975.1 Angiostrongylus costaricensis
ATATATATATATAGATATATATATATATATATATATATATATATGGTAGAACGGTGTCGGCCACGATATTGGAAACTATCGCTGAGTCTATTTACTATATTTCGTCTGCAAACTTTTCACCTAAATCATCCTAAATAGAATTGACAGGACACTGGATGAAGGACGGCCGTATCAGTAAGAAGGTTTTCGAAAAGAATTTAGTACGATGGACCACATCCACACGATAACAAGACTCATTGAAGCATCGCAAGAGTACAAAAGACCGCTCTGTCTCAGTTTCCTCGATTTAAAAAAGCCTTCCACTCAAATGAGATAGAAGCAGTCATGAACAGGGAGTCCCTACTCAGTACATAAAGATTCTTCGCCAGCTGAATAAATAAAAATTTCACAACCAATATCACCATTCTATAACAATGTTAACGTCGACGTCAAAAGAGGATTAAGGCAAGACGATACCATCCAGCCAAAATTGTTTTCGGCCACCCTCGAAAGTCATGCGAACATTGGAATGGGAAAACATGGGAGTGAAAATCGATAGTGGGCAGTTAAACCATCTTCGCTTTGCTGGTGGTATCGTTCTTACAATCCTGGGCATAAGCCAAACGGTAAAAATGCTGGCCGACTTTGATAGACCTTGTGGAAAGATTGGTCTTCTATTAAACCTAACAAAAACGATGTCCATGAAGAACGGATTGGCTACGTATGCTCCATTCATGCCCATCGATATAAATGTCTCCGAATGCGCCTATAGCCCACTAAGCCTTCCATCCCTCCGGGGTCGGCAAATTGGTACCAGACTTGTCTGGGAGGATAGCGGCACTGGCGTGATACATCGGTAGGCTATCGTGAGCCAATGTAAGGGCCAAATATGCATTCAATCACCTCCAAACGGTGCTAATGAGGTCGAATGCATGGCGCATCCCTCAAGGCTTGATCAACGCCGACAGCTTTATCCTTTATCCTTTTAAATATATATATATATATACATATATATATATATATATATATATATATAAGGTCAGACGAATATTCATGGTGAAGATCTGGAACCCTCTAGAAGAGCTACTGAAGGATCCAAGACGAACCAACCACACCAGCAACCAACTACATTCACAAGGAAGTCAAAGTTCTTAAGTTGCAGCCGAATCCGTACCCAAACCTAGCCACAATCATAGATAACGGTTATAGCGTAATGAAGTGAATGAACAGAAAAGTGGGAACACTTATGTGAAGCTGAGTCATTTAATCGTCAAAAAATTAACTTCTAGGAATTTTATAGTCCAGCGGGATGTTGCTTAGAAATATCGAGCTCAACTACGCACTTCCATTGAATGTGGCAACCGATGTCATTACCAAGCATAAAACCATTACAATGCCGAAGACGATCTGACCACATGAGGAAAAGATGCACATATCTGAAATTTCCATTCTTTAACACATTAACTACGATACGCATTGCTTTAAATTCATGTGTAGCATGAAATAACTGCGACCACCAACTTTTAAGAGGATATCTCAACTCATAGCGACCTTTCCTTATTGCAATGAAAACCGTTAGATTCCGTAGATCTTTGCCAACAAACTACGATTTTTCTTACTTTAAAGTAGACGTGTTCTAACCCTTTAGTGCTCATAAAATATTTTTCCCATGCTGGGGCTTGTATCTTCTATATCAAACGGATTGCTCGGAAGCGATTTCATTCAGCAACACAGATTCGTGCCCCCATGTGTATCGTTGATATTCGCAAAATGTTGCCGACTGCCACACATGTGTTGACCTAATTAAAAACCAAATTTCGTTCCTAGTTTCTTAAAAATTTGAGTTTCGAGTCCAAGTAAATTAAAACAATTTTTCAGAAAAGTTGCTCTTCATAGTCATAAAGCCCAAACTCGGCGCTAATACGCACATGCTTATCATTTCCTGGGTTTCTAACTACTTTCGAGTAATTATCGACTGCTCTTGAAATCTGAAGTTTTTCGTAAAATCCTCAACTAAAAATTAATGAATAGGAGCAAAATAATTGGATAATTGCTTGTTGGTCACTAATCTCAACGCCACTGGCTTGTGATTGGTCACCACCTGAAAAGACTCCTCCTACAGATCGGCTTGTCTACCACGCTCCAACCCCCGCATTCTCAAATATCAATTTGACACCAGGGTTTGAAACTGATCTAGTAATACCTGTGTAAATAATTCATATCAAACGGCAAACAAAATTCATAGGGGAATTAGCGCCCCAATTTCTGGATACGACGCAATTTACATATAATTTTAACTTGTTTATCCAGCTAAAATCGATGGAATGAATTCTAAAGACGATAGAAGCACCTTTTCTTCAATTGATTACGACGGGCTCAACATTTCGCAATTAACTAAATTAGCGTAAGAACCACCATTCCTTTTCAACAATGTTTTAGCACAACAGGATAAAGTGTTATTTGATCAGTTTCAAAGTTCGACTCATCACCCATAACATATATAAAAATGACGTGGTTTGTACTACTCAGTAAGTAAAAGTGCCAGTACTCGTTTAAACCAAAATAACTATTGATCGAATTAAACGTGATACCCTATTTATTCAATAGCCACAATGATACTGAGTTGTCTGCAAAACTCCGCTGTCTGCGATAGACGGGTGATTAATACCTATAAAACACGGTTGAGAGGAAGGCGAAACAAAGGACTTGCACGGTGTGGTGGTGAACGCATTAGTCCCTGGGAAGGGTAATAGCGAGTTCGATCACCACCACAGACACCTGCAGTCAGCTGTTTTGCAAATATCTCAGCATCACTGTATTACATCTCATAACATACCATGCCATAAAAAGAACAAACAGTAAACATAACAGATCAGTACATTATTCGACGACACTTATCAATAATCTTCTCCATTGCTAAAAAACTTGAAAACTTGACACTCTCAAAGAAGTGGGTTTGAAGTGATGCATTAGGTCATACCAACTCCTACCTATTCAATCGCGACTTCGCGTGAAATATAAGCCTCATCGAAAAAACGGAGGAAATAATGCTTTTAGTCTCCAGATAATCCTACTTTAACTTTGGCGGAAAAAGAGAGTTTATGTTTAGTTAGGTGGAAAAGGAAATCCGCAGTTTTTGAAGGTTTTATTCCAACCAATGAAGTCCATTATTAAATGTGATACGTTTGATAAATGTTGAAAGGCTTAGATATTTTTGATATATGTATATATTGATATGATCATAGGATCGTGCATGGACAAAGTAAGAGTGTTTCGATACGATGGCAATACGATGAAAAGACGGCTCAATCACACAGTTTAATACTAATCGATTAAATGCGGAAAATTGGTACAATAAGATTTATGAGACAGCAGAGTTTTTTTTTCATTAAACAAAGTAAGGCTGCTTTATGCGTGTCTAAAAATGAGGCAGATGTGGTGTTAGTAGAACGGATGCTCTTGAAATCGAACGCGTCGTTTGTTGACGGACGTTAAAGCGCATTCGGACCAAACACTTTCGATTAAACATTACCATAACTGCACATCAAAGATAGTTGAATTCCTGTTTTTAGATATTCTATACATTATTCCTTCCAACGGTCTACCGCCTCATCGTGGCTGAGAGGTGTTCCTAGGTGTCCAACTGCGATGTACAGCGGGGGGATTCGTCTCGTCCTTCGGCAGGGCCTCCCAAGCCGAGGAGGCCGGCGTTTCCATCAGGAAGCCTAGCTAAGAGTAAACCAATAACAGGATCCACCACCATCTTGGTATCAAAGTCGCATGGTGGTAAATTTCTCTCTGATCCACAAGAGCTGCAACTGCCTGTCGTCGTGAATGAAGACCTGAGGCAGACTTTAGGCAGGCTGTCCTCGGGATTCCAAAGAACCACAATGGCTTAACCAGCAAATCTCCGAAGAATGGTGATTATGCTGGGCCCGCACAACTAGTGATGACGGGCCGTTCAAGTATCAAGTAAGTAAGTATACATTGTTCAACGACTAAAAAACCATGTAGTGACAAGTTCAGGAGGTCCTGAGTAGAGTTGCAATGAGGAAATTTTACAAAAGGCCTTGAAACGAAGGCTTAGGAAATTTCTTATGTTGTTCTGCAACATTTGAATAGGTAAAAACTGGATGAAAATCGCTCAAAAAAATGCTTCCTAAGAAATTAAATCTTAAAACTTCGAGTCTTTTTTTCTTTCCAATGACGTTCGTTACGCCAACGAAGAAACGGCTACGAAACTTGACAGTCAGAAGTCACACAAGAAATCTCAGAAGCTACACGAAATTCAAAGTGGAGAAAGTGGTTACAAAGTGAAATCATGGTGATTGTTTTACTCATCTAACCGGAGTGCTGATAAGCATTTGAAACCGAATGCCGAATAAATAATGACGCTGTGAACCTAGAAAATGTCGATTGACTTCAACGAATATCGTTCTCTCTCCAAATTTTTGTTTTTCCTTTTTTCTCTATCTTCTCTTCCTACCTTTTCATTTTTATTCCTTCTATGCTTTAAGCAAAAAAGCAAACATATGCATCCTTTCTGAGTGGTCAGAATACCAGTAACTCCTCAATTCTTCCAAGGAATTCAGCTCCGAGAAAAAAAAAGAAAAAAACCAATGAACATTCCCTTCAAGAGAATTGCACTTAGATGAATTGAAAACCACGTGTTAAGGTTTAAATAAAAATAGTCACTCAATCGAAGAAATGAATGAACACCCGACGCATTTTTTTCCGGATAGTTGATAGCTTTTTCTTTATGATAACCTCTGCCTCTTCCTTGATTTCGCTGTCCAACAATTCTTTTAAAATATTTTTTCTTAGCAAAGCGCTGTGACAAAGGTTTTACTCACTGACTAACTTTAAATTCTTTAGACATTGTTCATTTGCTTATTTTTTTCCATTTATTTATCACGTTCCTCCCAACGGTTTACCGCCTCATCGTGGCTGGGAGATGTTCCTGAGTGTCGGACTGCGATGTACAGCGGGGGGATTCGTCTCCCAAGCAGGGTCACCCAAGCTGAAAAGGAGTTCAGCGTTTCCATCAGGAAGCCTAGCTAAGAGTAAACCAACACCAGGATCCGCCACCGTCCTGGTACCAAAGTGGCATGGTGGCAAAGCTCGCTCTGGTCCACAAGGGCCGCGACTGCCTGTGGTGGTGAAGACCTGGGGCAAACTTTGGCCAGGCTGACCTTGGGAGTCCAAAAAACCACAATGACTTAACCAGCAAATCTTCGAAAAATGGTGATTATGCTGAAGCCCGCACAAGCAGTGAGGATGGGCCGTTCAACTACCAAATATCAAGTATCACGTTCTGTTCTTGAACGTCATTGTAGTCAACTGAAGAGAAATTCATCTCCCCGAATTCGGCTTAAATGACGAATTATATGGCAGTCAACTTTCAATATCATGATTGAGTCCATGCTTTATGAACATAAGAGAATCTTAAGCAAGCAATATAGGGGTGGAGAATAACACAAGATTTTTTCGAGGGACTTGGAGTTTCTTCATATACCAACACGTGAACTAGATGTCATCTATTTTACAAAAAAGAGTACTTCAATTATGCACAGTGGTGATGGATGTCATTAAAAAAAATTCTTTCATGCTCCTAATCCGCATTAAAAACTGTCAGTGAATGACTTGAGTATGCCGGTGACCTTAACAGCAACATGGAGTGAAAGGACAATATGATTGATGTACGGTAGCGATGGTACACGGATCGTGGAACACTTCATTGTTATGCACAGCCACATTTCTCATCATAATCCATCAAGATTTTCATGCATAACTGTTCTAGGCATTGGTACTTATACTACACACAGATAAGTTGCAACATTTCCTAACAAATAGATTTACTTTAAATTACTTCTTTAAGTTTTTACTAAAACCTTGTAAACAACAGCGAACGGCTCGAAATGGATGTGACAACCTCATTGAACTGAAAACTTTCTCTTGCACAGTTTTTGGGACTGCCCAGATTACACCACTTTGTTATAGAATCTTTATTCGGATAACGTTTTTGCGCGTTCGTCTTCATCAGAACCGCGTTGAATGAAAACTTTACAGCAATCTAGTGTAAGCTTAACAATCTCTTAAAATGTGTTGATTTCTCATGCAGAAGTTGAATTGAAAGCCTGCCTGCAAGAGCATTATAATTCTGTTTATGTGTTTCAAAAAGAAGTAGATAAACAAAACCCAAGCGTGGTTGTGATGAAATGAGGCGTCCCGGCGAAAGTGCAGTTTGAACAGGTTGCTTTTATGACGTAGATTACCCTAGGCCTCGGTCGCATGAACCATTCATAATGGTCATGTTACAACCAAAACGAGACAATCAAACTTTTATAATGCTGATAGTTTTGCAAAACTCCAGACCGCAGGTGTCTGCTGTGGAGAACGAACGAAGGACCCGCATGGTGTGGTGGTGAACTCTTTACTCCCCGGAAAGGACAATAGCGCGTTCGTTTCCCACTGCAGACACCTGCAGTCCGGAGTTTTGCAAATATCTCAGCATTACAGAAGTTATATTTTGCAACATACTCTGCCGTTAAAAAAAAATTGGCAGTAAATAAAAAGGTTAAGGTTGTGATCAACACGAGAATGTTATGAGATGCAGACTTGTCCAATTCCCGAAGGGTTTTTGGTTCAAAAAGAACTGAAGATTTCTATGCAATGCAATGTGCCAGATTGTGAGGGTAATTTTGAAGGCAGGAATGAGCAATGTTTACTATGGTTGCCTCATTTTCAGGTAAACATCACAACCTGTTCTTTAAATCGCCGTGCGACTTTTATATGACGGATGGAACCCTTATCTCATGAAATTCGAACCGGCTAGTTATAAGCCACGTCGTTCATCTCTGAGCAGTGACTACGAGCTTAACGATGATGTTTAATATTTGTCTTTTAGGTGGATTAGGACGATGGTGGACCGCAGCCGTATTCTTTTCGCAGGCACTTTCTTCTTAGTTTCAGTGTTTACACGGCTCGGCTTCACAAATAGTGCTAACCATAGCGCATTTTTTTCACTTGGTTCGTTGTCTCGCATCTGTGGCAGCGACAACGGTTTCCGGATTTCCGGGGGTGTTCGGATATTCGGATAGCGATAGCTATTGGAGAATTTTGTCTTCCTCATGAATGTTACTGAATGCTAAGTCCTACGATAACGTTATTTCAGTGCTTCAAGGTACTCATAACAGAGGCAATCGCTGGCCTTTCTCATCAGACCGGACTTTTCCAAAATAAGTTTGGTAACAGTTTGTCGACTTCCGGGGAGGTGGCAGCTTGCTAGCCTCGGCCTCGGATCGAACAAGCGACCATGTGTGCACAGCATCTCTATGCACTTACATAATTATATTCTTGAATATGCAAGCTGCCTGCTGCTGCTCAGGTTACAACGTGCACATCGATTTCCTCAATAGCGTGCATTTAAGGGAAACAGAAGTACGTGGGAAGTTCTTCGGCGTTGCCTACGACAAACATTCTCGCGTGAGAGTCCGCCAAGGTCATCAGTGACTAGACCAAGCGTTTACGGCGGACTCAATCGAACTACTCATGCTGCCACATTACCAAAAACAGTCAATATAACGACGACCCTCATACGAAATATATGATGCCCTTTATTTCCTATAACTAGCTCAGCCCATTCAACAGCGCTTTGGCGCTCAACCGGAACGAACAAATGATTGCCTCGAACGAGCACTAATCACTCAAGGATTGATGAGATTGAAATAGGAATAGACAGTACCTCATTGGATTGCTCATTATAACGAAAACACGATATTAGGTTTCAAGAACATTTTTAGTAGTAATTAAGGTAAAACTAAAAAACAGGATACAGCCAGCGCAGTGGTAGTCGAGCTGTTCAGCTTACATACAACGCTTCGGTTCGACGTCGCGCCGAGTCAACCAAGCGTCTCCGCCCATTCGGAGTCCGGATATTGCATTAATCCGGATAGTTGTTTGTCAGAGGCCCGCTCCTTCTAATCCGAAAAAGATGATGGCTACTTGTGATTAAGATCGGGAAACAAACTAGCACGGGCACCCCTTTATTTGAGGAAAAATCGACTGGATCAAAAATTCGACGAGATTAATGAAGAAAACACAAATTCCGAAACAGCAGCAGAAACTATGCGCAAATCTGACGATCTCCGTGAATGAAGGATGCGAAGAAACGAAACGAATGAAGGAAGTGCTGGAATCCATATAGTAGATGAATGGACAGGTCATGCAAAAACTGTAAGAAAAATTAATGAGCTTCATTGAATGAAGTTTGGATAGAAAACTGGGTTGTGATGGACATGAGCAAACACACAGCACACTTCAATGATGCTGAGATATTTGCAAAACTACAGACAGCAGGTGTATGCGGTGGGGAACGAACGCGCTATTATCTTTTCCGGGGAGTAGCGCGTTCACCACCACACCACGCGGGTCCTTCGTTACGCCTGCCTCTCAGCTACTTCCCGGAAAGGACAATAGCTGAGAGACAGGCGAAACGAAGGACCCGCGTGGTGTGGTGGTGAAAGTTTTGCAAACATCTCAGCATCATTGAAGTTATATTTCGCTTAATACCCTGCCGTTAAAAAGAGTAGGCAATAAATAATAAGTTGAAATTGTGATTATAACATAGCACACCGATTCTGAAAACTGCACTAAGGCTTGGAAAAATACACTTTACGAAAATAAAGTGTTTGTTCGCAAAACTTCAGACCGCAGGTGTCTGCGGCAACGATCGAACGCGCTATTACTTTTTCCGGGGTTAACGCGTTCACCACCACACCATGCGGCTTCTTCGTTTCGTCTGTCTCTCAGCTACTTTTCTATCTAATAGTGTCATCGGCAATCATCTGTCAACGAGATTAATCTATAAAGCCCAAATCGGCATTGAACCCAATTAAGCTGAGGGTGCAGTCGGAATCACAATGTTAACTTCTTTATTTACTGCCTACTACAATTTTCAAGAGCGGTACTATTACAATGTTAATTAAATTAATTATTGCAACACCCTGCAGTGAAAACTGCAGCAGGCAGTTAATAAAAAAGTTAACAAAGTGTACTAAACTAGTTGGGAGACAGGTGAGGCGAAGGACCCGCATGGTGTAGTGGTGAAGCGTTAGCACCTGTAGAGAGTAATATCGCGTTCATTCTCCACCATTTTTCCAAATATCTCAGCATCGTTGTGGTTGATTTCGCATAGTACCCTGCCGTGAGAAATTGTTGTAGGAAGTAAATGATAAGTTAACATTAACAAAGTGTTAAACAGCTGCTGTTTAACAACCTCGCGGTTGCTGAGAGAGAAAACGACGAATTCGTAATCCAGTGCAAAGATTAATAGAAAGTCGATCTTGGGTACTATTAACAAAGTGAGTTAATATTTACCAGATCGTCAAAGGAATCCTTCCTAAAGACAATGTGTGCCGAAATTCTAGGTATTTAAAATATGGGTAATCAAACTTGAATCACGCTTCCATTAGGCCAAGGCGAACAACATATGACGTCATCCTTAGAGGATTTTTACCAATTGATCCAGGAAATGAAAGTGATGCTTACAATCTGTGGCCTCCCATCTCTTCTACCACAAAAAATAAACAACAGGTTTATTTTGTAGGTATGAAATTTTTGCAACGAATAGATTTGAGCAAGTGTATATGCATGGAATCCTAGAAGCTTCAAGAGTGACTTTAGCTTCCGCTCATTTTCTCGGGAAAAAAACAGTAAGTTAAACGGTAAAAGTAGACAAATTAGGTTATCATGGACCAGAGAGCGACGCTCAACCGCAGCCTTCATTTCCCTGCTTGGTCTCCTCGTTCTGCTTTTTTCGCATCATCCCGTTAGTGGCGGAATTAATAACTAAGAAAAAAGCTGAACTAAGCAATTGTTTAGCTTCATTGGTGCTTATATTAGGTTCTTCGAAAGTTAATGTTGGATTTGGAATTTCGTCTTCCACGCATATGTTTTCTCAAACTCATTCTATGCACTTTCGCAGGGTATAATTTAATTACAACACAAATTGTACTTTCCAATGCAAATCCGAAATGTCAAAACAACGATTTCAACAAGCCTACTACGAAATTGAGCTTGGTCGTGTGGCGCGTGAGCTCGAACTATTAATGAGATACGCGGCCAGGCAAGGGTTTAAGAAATGGACAATACGAGGTCTACTATCCTAAAGCGACTTTCATTTAACCTCGGTGCAAATGACTAATGTACTTTCCTTCATTGATAAGCTAACACGACGTTGTTACCAAATATTTATTCGGCTAACGTCCTCAGAGAAGTGGAAGACAAAGACGTCGAGACATTATCCGAACAAATATTTGGTGACAACCACATGTTAGCTTATCAATGTAGTAATGTGAAGTTGTTTTGAAAAATTTTGTTGTGGCGACTTCGATCTTGAACATGGTGGATGGCGCGGACTTCGTTCTGCTGTTGACGACGACGAGTTGAAAAATTGGAAGGAAGCAAATGTCTGAGAACTTGTAGAATAACTCTTTGTAGGCATCTCAGCTGTTCCTGAACATCTGGAGAAAACTCAAAGGTCGAAGATACCGAAGAAATCAATATGCATTAAGATGAAGAAGAAGCCATCGTTTTGAATAGTCGACGTAGCATGAACAGTTTTGTAAACTGTTTCTCAACCATTCTGTGACATAAGACGAAAAGTGTATCCTCTACGACAACAACGAACGCCTGAGTTTTTGATGGCGACGACGCCACGTTGCATATTCCAGAGCCGAAACTGCATAAAAGAAGCATATGCTAACCTTTCAGTGACCTACAACTGGTTCAAATGGCTTCCTGGATCCAAGTGAAACGATTCCGTCAGAGAAGGATGTCCAGTAAAACGACGGAACGCACTAGAAACTTCAACGTGTTCTTCTGGTATTGATCAACACAAAAGTATCAATTCTTCCTCACAATAACGCGCGGCCACAGGTCGCATCATCGGAGCTGGAGAAGTTGAACGAGCTGGGCTCAGAAACTCTGTCCATCCACCATCGTCGAACCTCTCGTCTACCGAATATCATTTCTTCAAGCACTGCGATAACTTTTTGTATGAGAAATGCTTCAGAAACCAAGCCGAGGCCGGAATTGCATTCATCGACTTCATCGCCCCGGAAGACAAGGATTTTGTGCGACTGTTATAAGTAAACTTGTTTCTCGTTAGCAAAGATGTATACATTCTATTGCTTTTATCTCGATTAATAAAGTTTGTTGTGAGACTAACAAAGTTTATTCTGAGCTGAGATATCCTATTTTGGAGTTTTTTTTATCTTGTATGACCCATCTTCACACCTACCGTGCAGAGCCAGCACTTTTTGCATTCCACTCGTTTCCTAGTATCCATCAAAACGAAGGCCTTCGAGCTGCTAATGTGTGGTTCCAGCCGATGCTTAAGCATTATTGTCTTCTTTATTTAGGTCGCTGAATGGAGGGGAGGGGAAGGGTTGAGCCGACTCTTTCACGAGTTCTGGGATAGCTGTGCCAGAGCGTTCCTGCGTGCATATGAGGAAGTGATTTGCTCCCAAACAAGTCTAGTACCAAATTCCCAAACCCGGAAGAATGCCAGGCTTGGTGAGCCCAGATCGAGATCAGACCAGTATCGTGCTCGTGGTGAATGGCACCAATAGCACTAGGCCATCCTCCCCCTTACTTTACAACGCCACTTTAAAAATACAGGCTGAAAGCTGATCTTAATTTTCGGAAAACCTCATGAACGCATTCAGTGAAATCGAAGTGGCCATGAATTGGCGGAGATCTAACGGTGCACAATTACAGAATTACAGTAAAAACACATAAAGACGATGATTAATTTTAAAGTTTCCTGAGAAATATCCAACAATGCTGCTAATAAAACGTGCTTTGCTTCTATTTCGGGAAAAAAAAGAGAAGGCGACATAACCACCTTTTCAACTATATGGGTCGACTAGGTCCTCTTTTCGCATAGATAGCCAAGAGGATTCTTCTTGGGTAGATGCAAGGTGCGTTCACCGTTTTCGAATGGACTGCAACATTATTTATGAATTGATTTTGATTGTAAGTGTTGATTTCTACTGTGTTCTATGCTTGATCCATCTCTGAAGAAACCCGAAGCGCCAAAACATTAGCTACAATGAAGCTTTGTGGCAATCTCCTACTCGCTTGTCAACATGACCAATACAACAAGATATCGATAGGATGATGCTAGGTGCACCCTATTGTATTCCCGCCAGAGCAACTCTGAATCATATCGATGATCTAAGACCACAAACGTTACCACCTCGTTGAAGGCGACGTCAAGTCTGTGATCGCAAGACGTCGATCTGATTATCAAATGTCTTTGCCAAAACCTCTAAAGGAAAATACAATACATGATACATGTTTTCTAAACACAACGATGTCCAGTAATTTTCAAACTCATATAAACGAGTGAAAATTTTGTCGGAGTTCCTTAAACCACTTAATAATCATCATGAACACGAGTTGTTCAATCATCAAGGCTTCTGATGTAAGAATGAGCGCCTTTGGTATGCACAATTACCTCATGCATACCTTGGTAGCTTAGCGGTAAGAGGTGCCCTGCAATACTACACACGGCCATTGGTACAATTCCACATTGGGACTAATCAAGACCTCAAAATCTCTAGTTGGCACCTTAGCTGCAGATTTATCTGGCAAGATGTAAACACTGATTTGGAACATCACTGGCTTTCAATAAGTCACTGTACGGGCCACATACGCATCTCCTAGGGATTTGATCGATGGTTAATGCTTTACCCTTAAGTTACACCATCAAATTTATTTCGGCTTAAAATTACTGACTTCCCTCAACCATTCCGTTCTTTTAAAAAAATTATAGTAACTTTTGCGGCAATATTTTATCACATGAAAAATTTCACTACAGGCAGTAAACTGGATAGTAATTTGCGTATTTCCCTCAAGGATGTGTCAGCAACAATAACAAGATAACCTTCGGTAAAACATAGACTATACATAAAGGCATCTTACCTATATCGTAATACTGGTGACAAGTGCAACAATAAATGACGACATTTTACAGTCCACAGTTACTTAAATACTTGGACTGCCCGTCTTCAACTATGAATATCGGTCCCAGCACATTTTCCGCTCGTTTGTCTTCGCACATTCAGAGTCCATGATGGTCGCTCGGTTGGGATAAGGTGACGCCCATCAAGAAGGTGGTCGTCCAAGAAGACGCTACACCCTCTTGGAGTAAATCCAAATGGACACTTCTACGACCACACAAACGAAGGGCGTACATCATCATGACTAACGGCGACGATCTACATTCGTAGACGGAAACTATTTTAGGATTACGGAATGTGTCTCGCGGAAATCAACATGTTCGAAGCAGATCACCACCATAGATGAAAAAAAGAAAAGGATGGAAATGTGCTAGGGCCCGCGCTACTCTCAAAGACAGGCCATTCAAGTAAGTATTAACTATAAAATATTCCAATTTGTTCCTACAAATGAATATATGAGAATATTTTACAGCTAATACTTATCTACTTAAAATTTTTTACAGATACAGCTAACACTATGCGCAAATTAACAAGTATTGGCATCTCCTTCTGGAATTGTGGCTAGTAACGCTTTCCGTACCACTGGATACAGCCTCATTGCCTTATCCGTAGCGAACGAAATGAACTCTTCAACCTGAGAACTAGTAACGTGTCCACCTCGAATATCACAACAGACTATCTGCAAAGTAGAAAATGGACGGCAAATGTTCACTGTGGAAAGTTCCACATCTTAAAAAGACGTGATATCAAGGGAGCCGGACTCGGTAGGTTTCATATAAGTCGAATCGGCAAGGAATTTTAACGAAAAAAACGAAATGGCTTTAAAACTACTACAGCTACCTGATTTTGGTTCGGCATCATTGCTATAGTGCACTCAGAATAACCGGGAACAACTTGATGACGAGTTGGATCCACTATCCACTGTCCAGACGGAGTACGAGCAACATGAGCAGCAACTACCATATCTAATACCTGAAACAAATTCATGACAACCAATAGACTCTAAATGAATAAGAAAGTAATTGACCAAAAAACCAGTCAGTAAACACATAAACCATCACAAGGATACTTTCATCCTCTATTCACATAGCTGAGAAATACTTCTTGCATTCTCTAAAACACTCCTTAAACACTATTGAATCGTTCTTCGTCTTTAGCTAGAAATGCTGTCGCATTAGAATTCATTATGTATCACTATTGACGTTACGAGCACAATAATTGACAAGAATCTTTGAACAACTCATTCTACGAGACAATTTAGTTGTGACCACGTAAACAAAAGAACTATCATGCACAAAATAATCTTTGAAAAACCATCCATCATAGTTTCTTCTTGCAAACAGACATAATTTCAAATACTCGAGATCTTTTATCTCGTTTAGATTGCCTTGCCATATGACTCGTCTATTCTTGTTATTAAAAAGCTTTGGACATTTCCAAATACCCAGCAGAAAATCTGTTGTCAACGCATTCGCGACAATTCACATTGATTCAATTTGCACGGAGGGCACCCAGAGCATGATCATTGACAAAAATGCGGCCTGCAAGCGATAAAACTATGCACTCCTGAGTGTATTGCGCTGATTAAAACTGAAAAATCTTTCCCTGAACATACAAGGACTTTAGCATCGGCTAGAGCTAGTGATACTGCCATCATCACACATTGCAATAGTCCACCGTCATCGTTTAGAGCGGTTACCTAAGATGAAGAATGTAATAAAGCAATTTCAGAAAAACACTGGAATTGCAATTATCTCAAGATCATGCAAAGGTATGGATTATTACTGATGTAAACCAACAAGACTGAAAGTGGATCACAAAACTTGTCATCGCTTGAACTACTGTTTACAGACTATTTCCATTTAATTCCCAGTTTCTTCTCTCAATAAACAACGTACGAACCTCGACTTCGAAAGAACATTGACTATATTTGTGTACCATAACGCATGTTTTGATCATGGACAATACTTGCGATTCGATTTGAACAGAAGCCGGAATACCTAACATCTTTAGCTGAAACGCTAGAATTGTCATGCTGTTATAGTCAAAAGAAAAAACAAGTTATATACACCAAAATCTTATTGGAAATACCAACCGATAATGAGGCTGAAGAGAAGTCGCCGTTTGGATCTTCGATAGGCCCATACCTACACTTTTCACCCTTCTTTAGTAGTACGATAAGCAAGACAAAAAAGCTAACATAAAAAACTATCATACACTCTAGTGAGTACTTTGGTCTCGCCAAATTCTGCATATGCTGATCCTGGAGAACTATTGAAAACGCGGCACTTCAAACCTGAATATTCTGCTTTCAATCAATGAGAAGATTTATTGAAACAACTTCAAGACAGCACTCACAGATTGGTCGAAAGTTGGTCCCTCCTGCTAGATCCTCTTCTTTGTTAGCAGATTGTCGCCTTAGTTCATTCAGAGGGATGGAAAAATCTGTTTTCACAAATGGCATCGATCTTGAACCTTGCAAACAACGAAAACATTGAAAAACTCTCTATGTCTATAACTGAAAGACGTCCAAACATGTAACGAATCATTGTACAAGGCGAATCATCAACGCCAGAGACATAAACAACATACATAACAAGTATTTATTCCAGTAAACAGCAAGAAAGTTTCAAAAAAGAAAATATTTACCACGTTTGTGGTGACAAGCATTAATTCCAGTGCTCAAACAAGGGGTATGAGATTTTTTCGCACCAATTGAATAACTGAGATTAATTTAAATTCACTTTTCCCAGTCGTTTTCTTTTCCTTGCACGAGCTTCCTAAGCGTTCCCTTGGTGCAAATGTGGCGCTAAAACATGTCAGTAACTGAACAGTTCACATCACTACCAATTCAACCCGAGTTTCACACCTGAAGTAAGCACAGAACTAGCCTGTAAGGGTTTTAAATCAAGTTTATTGGCAAAGCCTGGGTCCGAAAATTTTGCTTCCTACACGAACACTAGTGCTTCCTTGTGCGATGGCTGTTTCGAAGTCATCAGACATTCCCATAGATAAGTGAACTTCAGTTGGTAGTCGAGATGTAGTAATAGCCCACGTTTCTCTAACTTTATACAGACGTTCGAAGTCAGGATTGGGAACTATATGGCTGAAATAAATTTGGATTTATTCTAACGACCGATTAGAGGACTTAAGAAGCCGATTGTGATGATGTTATCCTACTTATGCAAGCACCTAAGATAAAACCCACCTGTTTTCTACAGAGCCAATAGTCATGAAACCCGCAAAATTTAAGTGAGCACAATTTTCTGCTATATAGCAAGCAAGATCAGGGGCTTCTACTATCGATAAGCCTATAAATCAGTGTCTGACAGCAGTAATGACAATAGTGCCCTTTTTCCAACAATCGGAAACTGGAACGAAATCAACCAGAAGATGGACTCTTGTGAGCAATCACATATAAATCTATGAAGATTCACCTCCTTTTTGCTGTTCCTCACTTGTGTTCACCTGTACGAGAACATCCAGCACACTTTGTCTCTTCTCCATCTCCTTATTGAAGATATCACAATGTTTCGCAGACTCAATAGTTTCCACACAATACAGTGACGGTATTGAGCACAGCTTAGGTATCTAGGCAAAGCAGCAATGCAGATGATTAAAGTACCTCACCCGGCACCACAGAAAAGATAAAAATAACTATCATACTTTGTTGGATTGGATTTTCCCAATGTAATGCCACTTTATGTCTAGACACTCGTTCTGCAAAGCAATCGACTTCTCTTCCAGTTCCTAAAAACTGCAATGGGCAATATGACGATCGAAATCTCATGAGCGTCGTATCCAATCGTTAATAGAGGACCATATAAAAACTCGGAAACTTCATAAAAAGAACTAATCATACGTCTGCAACATTCTTATAGATAAGACTACTGATCGCCCCAACGGTTTACCGCCTCATCGTGGCTTGGAGGTATTCCTGGGTGTCGGGATGCGATGTACAGCGGGGTGATTCGTCCCACCGGCAGGGTCTCCCAAGCTGAGGAGGCCGGCGTTTCTACCAGGAAGCTAAGCTAAGAGTAAACCAATACCAGGATCCATCACAATCGTTGTATCAAAGTCGCATGGTGGCAAATCTCCTTCAGATCCACAAGGGCTGCGACTGCCTGTGGTGTTTACGACCTGGGGCAGACTTTCGCCAGGCTGACTCCGGGACTCGAAAGAAGCTCGACGGCTAAACCAGCAAAACCCCGAAAAAGTGGAAATTATGCTGGGACTCGCACAACGAGTGAAGACGGGTCATCTAAGTATCCAAGTAAGCAAGTAAAACTATAGATATTCCTTTGCATTCCTCAACAGAGTAACCGATGTAACTTTACAACAGCGAGAAATAATTCAACTAGAAATGAAACCAATTTCTTGGCCATGTCAGTACCTCAAAACAAAGGTATATTAGTACGTTAGCAATAGCTCGTCTACCTGGACATAATTCTCGCCGAAATGTCGTTGACCGACTGCATAGCAAGCCTGAATCAGCTCCTTAGGTTTCGTCTTCGAAACAGCTACTAGGGTACATTGCTTGGAAAGCGAAGACTTGACGCACGCATCCCGAACCAAATCCAGCACTGCCTACGTACGACATATGAATCAAAACGCGAATGTTCTACTTCACATTTAACAATTTAAAATTTTTTTAAAATTTCTTTCAAGTTGCAAAAATAGCCTCTAGGAAACCTGCCTTAATATTATCTTGGACCACTGTAATCGAATTCATCACTATAGACGGTGGAATAGCATCAGACAATACCACAAACACTACAAGGACAAAAGTCTCGCTTCTACATGTCTCTGTAAAACAAACGCGCTCTAATCACCATTTTTTTCCACCCTTTAACATTATTGTGAAATGCATGAGTCATATATTGCTCACACCAGCGACGTACGTGTCCTTGGTAATTGTTGACGTGATGTTCTAAAGAAGCAGAACTACTCGGTCGATTGACTCGTTTTCCACTATTTCGCCACCAATTTAGGTTTTGTAGAGCGTCGAACTAAAGTGGTAAGGTTTTAACATCGAAGTCTTATAAATGTCGTTAATTTTCATAGTGATTATTGGTCTTGTATGACCACGTGGTTATCGCTTTACTCTATTGTAGTAAGTTGTAACCCAAACAGAGCTGATCTGTCCTGCTTTACGGTTCGTGTCCATTTCACTGTTAGCATTTCGACGGATGTACGATTACTAAGGCACTTAAGTCAGTTGTAGTGCTGTTCTCACCAACACTGAGCATCCTAAGGCTTAGATTGGGAAAACTGCTTTGGTTCTGCCTTAGGAAACGAGAAACGGAAAGCAGTTTGCTTCCATGAATATCGCCCAGTTTTTTCCCTTTGTTTCGTAGGGAGCGCAGTACGAATGCGTTGTCAAGACGTAGATGAGCACGACTCTTCCAAGCCACATTTGGGATGTCACTTTTTTTTGTTCACATAAGAAGATCTCTACACGGTCTTAAACTTTCGTTTTGACAATGGATTCATTGTATAAATCAATGAAGAACTAAAGTCAAGGATAATGGCTCACCAAGGCTGCAGTGGCTACAAAAATCAGGGAAACCTATGCTTTGTTCTAAGCCTGATTAAAAAACCCTGCTTTATAAAATACTGTTAGAAAATGTTGGCAGAGTATTAAATCCTAGTACTGTTTGTCATACTTACTAGCATCGCTCGACTATAGCCCTTCTATTACCTCGGCAATGACCTTGGTAACCAAGTGGAAATGTACCGTTGACATAGGCTGAGGCTATAATCCCATACGACCTCCATTCAAAATCATTACACATCGCCCACATGAGCAGTGTCATGATGGGCCCAGTACGATTCGGCATTACTTTCCGTTTTGCTACGTAAAAATAACATCCAACAACGTAGAATTTCCCATTGTCCTCTTTTACTACGTTAAAACCATTTGCTGTTGAAGTATTGTAAAAGTGAAATGTTAAGATCGCTTTTGTTTTAGGCGATCGATATTAAGACTCTGTTCTGGTAATGATATACAAATCTAAGGCTATAGGTGTTATCGCCACGTGGAATATCTACTTATGGAAACTTGTGAATAAGTTATTTGAGCTCTTTGTGGAATCATCAGATCAGTAGGGAAAGGAAAAGTTGCTTAATAGTCATTTATGCTGCTATTTATACCATTGACACAATAGTAGACGAATTTTGCGCGGACTTTCTCAACACATCCGACCTCATCGACCTTGAGGAGAGACGAATAAACCTGAAGTGATGTGAACAACAGTCGAGTGACGAGCGTCCGACAATAATCGAAAGACGTCAACATGGAGGGCTCCATTCACATAGAAGTATGTTTCCCTATGACCCCAATCGTTCACTTAGTCGGATGACTTTCTGGAATATGTGCTTGTATTTTGTCGCACCTCCTGAATGTCCTGTGATCCTGTGCTAAAGGTCCTTAGGATCCTGCAGTATCTATTATGTTTCTCCATAAATATGGTCCCAAACGTTTACTTAGTCAGATGACCTTCTGTAATATGTGCTTTTGTTCTCTGACAACTCTCCAATGTTCCTTGTTAATGATCCATAGGATCTTGCAGTACCCACTATGAACCTCCATGGATATAACAAAAGTATTTTTCTCGTTCGTAAATATTTTCGTGAATATGATAAAGTATGAAATATGAACGTGAAGAGGTCGTCCTGGAAATGAATCAATACTTATCTTCTATCTTGAACTTTTTTTCATTTTTTTTTAAGTGGAGAACGATGAACATATGAACGGTCGCAAGTGGAACCTCCCTGTTATCGTAGTTTTCTTCATTCCTATACATTTATGAAGGTCGTGTTCTTTTGTGGACAAAATTCCGTTGGTGCTAAGTCGTCTAAGGTTATTCTGAATCTTAATCATTCCATAGATTCTGTAGAGAATCTGTGTTTTGTTAGTTTGCTAGGTTCTTTTGCCGTTCGAAGGGGAGATTTTTAGAAGATGCTTAAATTTGCTCATCGTTCTCGTTGACGCACAGAAACGGGTTGAGTCATTTTTTTTTAATGAAAGCATGAATGAATAGCGTTCATCATCCGTACTCGTTGTTTTTCTTTTCTTTTTTCCGTTTGTTTTCCTGTTAGCTCAGAGCGGATCGATTTCCTTCTGTACACCTTCCATTTCACGCAGTGTACAGTGCGGAAGTACTATCATACCCTAGGCACCTTTGCTGTTGATTTACTATTACTACTTCCTACCTGGTTAGTTTACAAATTTGGTCTTTCGTTCAAACTATTGCAAAATTTGTAGCCGTTTCGGTTTTCAGTGACAAAGGAGTCTACTTGTACTACGAACTGATATCTTTCTTTTGCATCCTTTGCAAATCGGTTTTTGTTCACAAGGAACATTCTAGAATTGATTTGCAAGTTTCTGTCATGAGACCGTCTTTGGTTTAATCATTACATTCTTGGACGGGGACGAATGTAATCGTTACACTTTTCATATCTGATAGACTGTGATTAGAAATTTTACTGCGTATGGGCGATATCTCAGTAGGCTTCTAATATTGAGGCCATGACTATTGTTATTGGTTCATCTGTTTGTTTGTTTGATTGCTTGTTTTTTATCAGGCTTTTTAAAATATTGAATTGTTGTGTTTCGTCCCAGGAAAGGCAGTTCCCTCGTTCATATGGTCTGTGTTGTTTCGGGATGCTTGGGAGAACTCGCCTGATCACTCATCCATTCAGACCATTCCGTCAAGCATTCTTCATGGCTTTCAAACCTTTTCAATGAAAGATCGACCAGTGCATTCTTACATCTGCGTTTCTATATTGGTTCTCTAATGCCATGAAATCAATGCATTTATGCATATGGATGTCTATTTGAAGGTTACACAACCGGTTACTTTAGATGGAACCAATATGTCAAGGCGACGGTCGGATCACCGAACTAAGATCAGTTTGAAGTCATTTTTAAGAAGACTATATACATATATGTATCAATGGCGCGTGTGGCGCAGTGGTCGAAAGTGCCATGCAATACACATGGGATTGATTCCGGCGCCTTTGGCCCACCAAGCCTTCCATCCCTCCGGGGTCAGCAGATTGTTGCTAGACTTGTCTGGAAGCATGGCAGCAGTGGCTCGATACATCGGTAAGCTACCGTGAGTCAATGTAAAGGTTAGATATGCATCCAATCACCTCCAAACGGTGCTTAATGAAGTCGAATGCATGGCGTACCCCTCAGGGATTGATCAACCACATGAGCTTTACCCTTTATCCTTATACATCAATGCGTTAATTTGTGGTGCTCATGTCACTTGAAGCGCTCATTTTTCACGCATTTGTTGTTATCGCCGATGTTTGTGTTCTCATCACTAACTATTTTTTCTACTATCACTTTGCCCTGTATGTTTGCATTCTCCTGAAGGCAAAGCACCACACATTTTCTGTCGAGTCTCTCCGTTCGAGCAGTCAACAGACGATCTGTTTGCTGTGCAGGCTGACATTGCTGTTGCTAACAGGTATTCTAATTTGTTTTCTTTTTTCTAGAATAACAAAGAGAAACAGTGTTTCTTACTGCCGAGCTCAGGGTTTTGGTAATGTTTCATTCTAATTTAGGAAGAATTTTGCTTAATTAATGTGCTGCTTTTAGTACAATTAATGCGTTCTTCTAATTTAGTTCGTTTCTAAGTACTGTGTAAAGTATATAAAAACGAGAATAATTGGAGGAAATGTTATCAAAAACGAATGGGTGTTCGCGTATCAGTTTAGATTGGTCTAGGACAACAGTACTACAAAGAAGTACAAAAACGAAGTTTCGGTGGTTTGTGTAAAGTGGTACCCGATGTTCAATTGAAACCCAGCTAGATTTTGTGTTTTTAAGCTTCACGTGGCTCGCATTGATACAGTTTATCATGTTCTTTAAAGTTAGCCATTGTCCACTGTCTCAGTTCGAGAACAGTTTTCATCACACTTTCTTCGGACGTCTGTTGTGTTTCCAGCTTTCTTGCTATCCTGGTTTTTGTCAAACGCGGTTCGATCAAATGCTCATTGACATCTTTGTATCGTTTTGTTGCATCCGAAAATTTCAGTATTCATTAGATAACATTTCCAGGGAATCATGCGTGAATACAAAATCGTAGTTCTGGGTAGTGGTGGCGTAGGAAAGTCGGCACTGGTGAGTTTTTTGTCTTTGGTGTTTTTTTTTTCTCTATTGTCCCGGATATTTAATACTTTCTGTAGACTGTACTTCAACATATTCGTACTTTAATGTGCTGAGTGTTATATTGACGTTTCTAACATTAAAAGAATACTTTGGGAAGGAAAATAACCAACCTTTGTTGTAGACTGTTCAATTTGTGCAAGGAATTTTCGTTGAGAAATATGACCCTACCATTGAGGATAGTTATAGAAAGGCAAGTGGTTCTTTGATTACTTATTTCATCATCTAAGTGATTGTTTGCTTTTTCTAAACTAAATCCTTTGCTACCTTTAAAATTACAGCAAGTCGAAGTGGATGGGCAGCAATGTATGTTGGAAATTCTTGACACTGCCGGAACGGTTCGTTTTTTATAGTATTAACTTAAAAATCTTCTAGAATCCTTCTTATTTTGAAGTTATATCTTCCTCATGTTGTCACCGATATTTGAAAAACAGAAGAAGAAAGCATGATTTCCCCAATTGAAATGAACGTCTATTTCTAACTGTTTGTACTAGGAGTTAAATTTCTTATTCTGCTCACTGATAACACAGACAGCGTTCAATTTCAGGAACAATTCACTGCAATGCGTGATCTTTACATGAAAAATGGACAAGGTTTTGTGCTTGTCTATTCGATCACCGCTCAGTCAACATTCAATGATCTTATGGATCTTCGCGACCAAATTCTACGAGTCAAGGATACGGATGAAGTATGCTACCTTTCTTTCAGAATTCAGCACTACTGGTCGCCTGAATTCATGTTGAATGAGATGTATTTATTTGAAGGTGCCAATGATTTTGGTCGGAAACAAGTGCGATCTAGAAGACGAACGTGTAGTTGGCAAAGATCAAGGACAAAATTTGGCTCGTCAGTTTGGCTGTGCGTTCTTGGAAACATCTGCCAAAGCTAAAATCAATGTCAATGAGGTTTGTGTTACTCAAAGTTATTTAAGTTAATAAATTTATTTACCCATTTATTACTAAAACTTCTGTTGGACATATTCATTACTTGCAACCTGGGATCTTGTCAAAAAGATTTGGTACTTGAATGTCTCTCATGCACAAAAAGCCTCATAAACTTCACCATGTTTTCTACTAAACTGTGATATTGTTCTAGTAGGATAAGATTTCGTTATCAGAGTTCGAAGAAACCTGTAGTAGAACGTTTTCATATCCTTTATGCAATAACCTGAAAGTGTTCCTTTTCACAACCATGACCAATCCTTGCCATGGGGAAGTACTGATTTTGAAGGGTTTTCATAAACTTCAAAGATTTGTACGTGTTGTACGATGTTGTACGCGTAGCATTTAGTGCTGTTAATATAAGTGTAAGAACTAAAGTTGGGATCCTAACCCCTTTATTTACTGCCTTTTTCTTTTTAATTGCAGGGTATGTTGCGAAATATAACTCGTATATAAAGCTGGGATCAGTCTGAATGAGTTGTAGTATAACTTCTTCTCTTGCCATATTCCATCCCATTTCCTGGTATTTCGATCCATAAATGTTACCTGTTTTTTACCGTCGTGTTTGGTGCACAACCTTTTCCACTAAGCTTGATACTTACGGATTACACTGTTCCCAGATCGACCTTCTATTAACCTCAGCGTTGGATTATGAATGCGTCGTTTTCTTGTTCAGCAATTGCGAGGTTGTTATACAGCATAGATTTACTTCCATACAAAAACACACATCACAACAGTGGCTGATGTTTCGGCAGTATCGCCTTCTTCTTAGCCGCTTTTAACGTGATTTCCATAGAGGAAGATTAGAGCAGCTAATTATAGTCGCATATAGTTGATGACTGAGTATACCGCATTTTCAGAAATTAGGATTTTGCGCTGTTCGAATAGAAACGCCTAGCTCAGCTTTCGACTTTAAATCGTTCTAGAAGGGATAAAAGGATAAGGCTTTCGGTGCTGATCAATCCTAAGGATGCACCGTACACCCGACTTCGACAAGCATCGTTAGAGGTAATTGATAGTTACAGCTGGCTTATACAATGACCCGCGTTGGGCCACCAATGTATCGAGCCAGTGCTGCTACCCTCGCAAACAAGTCTGGTACTAATTTGCCGATCCTGCAGAGAAGGATGGCTTGTTGATCATGGAGCACGGAATCGATCCCGTTTGTATTATAGGGCGCCTCTAACCACTGTGCTAGACGCGCCTTCAAATCATTTTATAACTACTACATATTTTCCTGAAGGTATTTGCCTAATAGAAATGTGTATTTCTACAGATGGACTGCTTTTCCACTCTGTAAACTTGAAAATGTGTAGGTCTTTGGTTGGACTAAGGGTATTTTTCTTCAGGACTCTAACAATCGAACGGTTGTACAAGTTTTAAGCAGTTGCTTTCGTAGCATTCGATATTATTCAAGCTGTTATTCTTTGATAGTTATTGCGCATATTGTAACTAGAGCTGGAAAACTTGTTTTGCAGGTATTTTACGATTTGATACGACAGATCAATCGCCGTTATCCGGAAAACAGTAAGCGACAAGGACGTGGTTCAAAGAAATGCTGTAAGTGTACTGTTATGTGAGTGGTAAACAGTGTTCATTGTCTTATTTTTTATTATCTCGCATTAGCATATTGTCTTCCTATGTTGTAAGTTACGCATTATTCTTAACTAGAGCAGGAATCTCAGGTCGCATCCACATATCATTTTATTTTTCGAGGAGTTCCAATAAAAAACCAAGTTTTGGGCACAGAATAAATGTCTGTGCTGATAGCAAGCAGACAACGTGAACATATGACAAGACCGACTACTTCATCAGAAGTCCCTGTACTAGAACTTCCAATGAAAATTAACAAGCAGTGAATTTTGTGGATATTGTTGGTAATCAATTCCTTTTTCTGTTCACGCGGCCAAAGTTTTTATCGTATAGTTGTATTACATGCCACTATACCTATCCTCTATCCACAATACAGTAAGAATGTCCCTTAATTGTTAGTCTGGGGTATCTGGAGATCTTTAAGAAATAAGGTTGCACTGAAGTGACTAGTGATAGTGACTTCTCCTAAAAGCTTTATCATCATGATTGGACTTGCGTAGTATACACCCGTCTTTAGAACCATAATCTTTCGTGTTTAATCCTTTATGGGGCATACAGAGATCCCCTTAGTTGCTTATAATCGGATGTTGACCTGGATTTCTCTGACCGTCTGCAGTAGTGTGCCTTATGTGAATCACTACTAATGGAAGCAGTTTGTCGAAGAATTACGTTCGATCGTCTTTCTTCTTCACTGTTTTTCATGAAGCCTTCTCATACGTTTTTGGTGTGGCACTTGTATTCTTTCCAAGCGATGTTTAACCTTTCATTTCTGTAAATTTAATAGTGCGTTGTTTTCTGACTATAATGTTGCTTACTCGCTTGTCCGGTTCGTTTCATATCGCACAATGTGGTATTTGTAATATTATGACTGGCGTTGTATTAACTGAAATAAGAGGTTCGTGTTTCTTCTTCCTGCCTCGTTTGATTTTTCTTATATTCAGTTATTGTTAGCAAATTATAACCGTAATATTATGGGAAAATCCGCACTTACAAGCACTCTCGCACACTCTGTTCTGTCCATGGCCACATTCCTGCTTCTTTTCTATCTACAGTAATTCCTTCCCTTATATTGAAATTGTTTGAAACAGGTAGCAAACGTTGCTATATTAAGAAAATATTAAGTTTATTTAAGCAATAAATGTTAACAGCAATTTTTATGGTTTATGGTTTAAGTATGTCTAAGTAAGGTTTTG
The DNA here is from genome assembly GCA_900624975.1 of Angiostrongylus costaricensis. Lineage (NCBI taxonomy): Eukaryota > Metazoa > Nematoda > Chromadorea > Rhabditida > Metastrongylidae > Angiostrongylus > Angiostrongylus costaricensis. The sequence continues at coordinate 223,051 of UYYA01003913.1, forward strand.
AAAATTGAATATTCCGAAGCTACAAAGGAGTTCGCAGCCCATCCATCCACTTTAAAAAACTCGTGAATTATGTATTGATTTCAATGCACTTGTTTCTGGGTGCCATGTTTTGAGACACTTCTTATTTTCACACACAGTACGACGCTATCTAATGGTGGCGTTCCTACGATGCTAAATGTATCGGGGCGTGGGGAACGTAGTGGTTAGCAATGAGTGATGAACGATGACTCACCCCCTTATGGTTCCGCCACGCCTTATGTCTGACAGTCCCTGGTTCCGCCACGCCTTATGTCTGACAAGAAACTCATCCCACTGGATTGGCAAATTGGTACCAGACTTTTCCGGGAGAAGCTTCCTCCGATCAAGAGCGCTATGGCAGAGCTGTCTCAGGGTTTTATGAAGAATCAGATCAACTAGCATTCAGCGACATTCATGATGAAGGCCAAATTCTTATGTAGCAGTTGAACTAACATACAAATTCGAAAATAGCGAACCTAAGCAAAGAAATGCTGCTATCCGCGCAGTGTGTGGAATTCGAGTCATATGAATCAGTTATTAAATATCCTTAATATCTGAAGGACTTCATGTATTGTGAGTCCTGAGCAAATTCTCCATGCAGCTGAACTTTCGGGTGAAAATGTTGAACTTCCTTCTTATCGTAGGTGATCGTGCTGTAGTTAAACACCTTGCTCTACGTGGCATTTCAGTATCATGAAAGATTTCTTGTTACGGCAATGTGAGAAACAGTTGGGTGTTGAGGTTAATCTTAAATGTGTGTTGTGTGCCGTAAGAGTATTCTGGTAGAATCCTGAGGAAAGAGGGAACGTAAATGAAAGTCAAACAAAGTAGAACGTTTATCTTCCTATTGGATGCGAATGAGGGTCCGATTAGAACCGCGGTATTTGTTCCTATGGGCTTACATTCCATGATCCTTAATGAATTACTTCCTCGAAATTAATGTTGATAGGTGAGTTTGAGTGTTAAGAATCCGACACTGTGTCTAGTTTCATTTCTTTGCGGATCTGCTGCGATAGCTGGAAGACTTGTGGAGTTGAGAATATGGTAGTATCACAGAAGAGACGAATGATGACCGATTTCAACACTTGTGGAAAAACTGTTCTTCAACTAAACCTCCGAGAGACGATGTTCATGACGAAAGTAATTTTCTGATGGTCCATTGAAGAATCACGGAATGACTATTTCCAAATGTTACAAATATGTGGTGCATCTGGGTCGAGCAGTCAACATGAGGTACGGCTGAGCTCTACAGCCAAGCAGAAAGAAAGGTGTTTGTTCACAAACCAGCTATACTTATAGTTGGATAAGTGTAAACACAAATAAATAAATAAATGTTTAAATCCTAAAAGAGGAGCGGGAACGACACCCGAATATGATCAACTCCATGGATGACAGTTCCAAGACAAAGAAACAAACGGAAGAAATGTTTGAACTCCCAGAGCAAACATCTAAGGAGCTAAGATATTGTTACTACTAATGTTTTTTTATTATTACTATTATCGTTATTATTACTTTCATTACTTGTAGTAAGATTGATAACCATCAAGTAACTTGAGCAAGCACCTATAACTTCCATTCGTCTCTGTCGCACACTAGAGCAGCTCGATGGGCTCGCATGAAGGAGTGTGAAAGCCAACACACTTTTGATATATCGCCTTTCTTTGCAAACTTTTTTTTCTGAAACAGGCGAGCCCCTGAACGACACCTTGATATAGGCTTACTCTTAAATGTTATACTCTAAATGTAGACGTTCTTTTCACCTTGAGAGATTCGTAGAGCCGTCATTGTACATCGCAATTCGACATCTGGATGCAATCCAGCCACAGGGTAAACAGCCGTGCAGTTTTTATTACTAGTAAACATTATTACTAACAATTCATGAAAAATAATTTGGTTTCTTATACACCGTTCCCACAGAGGACCCTCATATGAGTCGCGAGGCTACGAGGCGCGTTCCCAGGTGGCGAATAGGGGGTTAATCGTGGACCAAAAGCGACCGTATGTTTCCCTGAGACGCAGGTGGAACCAGGAGATGGACTCCCTGTTTCTGCTGCTCCGATTTGGCACATACTTTCTGTATGACACCGGAGAACTGTTATTCGGAACACGGAACAGTAGAGGAGTCGGCGACCTCGGCGTTCTCGTCAACATGAGTTTGTTCATGAAAATCGATTCATTCGAACAGTTTACAACCCGAATCGGACGTTTACGATTAAAAAGATGTGGATAAATACCGGCTTTGATAATCTTCGTCGTTCACGCGCCGACATCAAACTATGACAAAGAAGAAGTTGAAGCGTTCTACACGGACTTGGAGAAGTTCTACAGAGAAGACCACACGTTCTTCAAGGTTATCATTCGAGATTTCAACGCCAAGAATGGATCAAGAAGAGCGTCACGTTGGGACCCACGGATTAGAATGGAACGAGCGTGGTGAGTGGCGCCTTCCAGAAGACGCACTCTAAACGCTGGACGTGAGAGTCTCCCAGTGGAGAGTGCGATGGGAAAATAGATCGCATCAGAGTAAATAGAAGGTTTTGCCCTACCGATCTTGCTGTTGTCCTAAAATTCTACAGGGAATCAGACCATCGCCTTCTTCGTGCAAAATTCCATTCCTAGCAGAAAGGAGAAGAAGCCGCTAAATTCGAAAAACGAAGTATCAGAACCACCGTAAACTGGGACTTATTCAATTCACTCGTCGGCCGTTGGAAAGATTCCGTTGACGATAACATCGACGAAGAATAAGAATCGGCTCACCAAACATCTTCACGTTAGTGCCATGAAAACTGAGAGTTCGAAAGTCACCAAGAGACGTCTGTCTCCAGAAACACTCAATCTAATTCGCCAGCATGGAATCGCACGAGCTCTAGGCAACCGCGATTGACGACTGAGCTGCAAAACAATGCAGACACGCGATAAAAGAAGATCTTAAAGAGAAAAGGGCAGCAGTAATGGTTAGAGCTGCAGAGGCTGGAAAACCATTCGCAAAGCACACCGAAGCTTTGCTAATTACAAAACCAAGATGATTGCACTCCGACGCCCAGATGAAACAGTTATAGCGTCCAGAAAAGCAGTGGAGAAAATCATTCACGAATACTACTCAGATCTCTTCGATAGCCAGGTCCACCTTCCGTCATATGGAATAAAGGGTGGATATGTTCTACCACCGGTTCTCCCTTCAGAAATCCGACATGCCATTTCGTCGGTGAAAAATCGAATAGCACCACGTCCGGACATGATAAGATCAGAACACCTGAAGAACTTTCCACTAGTTGTCGTAAATACACTGGGTCGGTTCTTCACACGTTACCTGTCTGAATGCAAGGTCCCTACTCAGTGGAAGACCAACAAGACCGTGTTATTGTTCAAGAAGGGTGACCTACACGATATCGGCAACTATCGCCCGATCTGCTGTCGTCTACAAACTTTTCATTCTAGTCGTCCTAAACAGGATTGGCAGAACACTGGGCGAAGGACAGCCGTGTGCGCAAGCAGGGTTTTGAGAAGGATTTAGTACGATGGATCACATCCACACGATAACAAGACTCATTGAAGTATCGCGAGAGTACAAAAGACCGCCCTGTCTCACTTTCATCGATTTACAGAAGGCTTATGATTCAATTGAGACAGAAGCAGTCTTGGAAGCCCTTAATAGTCAAGGACTCCCAACTCAGTACACAAAGATTCCCTGGTGAACCGTAGAAAAATTTCACAACCAGGATATCAACATTCTACAACGATATTAACATTGACGTCAAAAGAGGAGTTAGGCAAGGCGATACTATATCGCCAAAATTATTTACCGTCACGCTCCAGAACGTCATGCTAACATTGGAATGAGATAAGATGGGAGTGAAAATCGGTGGTCGGCAATTGCACTATCTTCGGCTTGTTGGTGATATCGTCCTTATAACAACAAACATTATCCAAGTGGACCGAATGCTAACCGATTTTGATAAACCTTGTGGAAAGATTGGTCCTCGACTAGATCTTACAAAACGATGTCTATAAGGAACGGATTGGTTTCGCATGCCCCATTCACGCTGAACGGAATGAATATCTCTCAATGCTACAGTGACCCCATGCCCATCTTTTCCACTCCGAGATATTCTTTCTCTAAGGTATGCGTCAGAAACCCGGTCTCTATCTAAGTAGAATAAAAGATCATTCACGTTATTGAAAAAAATTGAAATCAATACCAAAGGACAATGCTAGGAGTACCTCATGTCAAACAGTATGGGAAGAGGTCCGAAGCTCCGACCTGCGCCAACGATCAAAAATCTTGGATGCCGTTCTGTACGTCAAATAGTCGAAGATAACGTGGGAGGGACACGTAATGCGTATGAACGACAACCGATGGACAAAAGCCGTTAGTGACTGGATTCCTCGGGATGTCAAACGTACTGCAGGAAGAACGCCGACCCGATGGTCAGAGTTCTTCACGAAAAGCCCAGAAGAGAGATATGATGCTCATCGAGTGCCTATAACAAGCAAAACTCAGTGTGCTGCTCATTCATGAAGCAAGAAATGGGAAGTTCACTGGTGCCAGCTCGAGATACTCGACGATCAGTGGGATGACAGGTGGTGGTTTGATTAGTAATGGTAATAATATTAATAATGATAATAATAATAATAATAATAATAATTCGTAATCTTGTTGAGCAACCGCGAAGTGTTATTTTTATTCTTTATTCACGAACAAGCTGACGTTTCGGCGGATTTCGCCTTCCCCAGAGTCTGGAAAGGTTAAGTTGACAGCAATCTATTCGGGCAAACACCTCCATAACCAAACAAAGAAAATGCGCAACCAAGATTTCAATCACAGTGAACACAGCTTTGTACACTCACCGCTTTCTATGAGTCTTCCACTGAGTATGTCGTGTGAAGACCGACCGCACAGAATTCACATGAAAGCGTAATGTGCCCCACCCATCAGAGAAACAAGCTTATATGCTGCCCAGTATCACGCGTGATAATGGGGTATTCTTCCTTGCGGTTCATTTTCGGATTTCTGGAAATAATCTAGAACGCCTCGAGAGTTGTGCGCACTTGTGTTCTCGATTCTTGTGCGAGGATCGTCACACGTACTTCGAAGTCCTCCTCGTTATGTCTCTGGGTCCTACGCGTGCCTAGTGGGGTATTTGATTGACGTCTGCCGGCTAGGTGTTCTTTTATGCGGACACAGAGGGGTCTGCCCGTTTCACCGATGTATTGGTCTCCGCACGCCTTACAGGAGATCAGATAAACTATACCCGAGCTCATGCAGTTACCGCCTCTACCATTAGGGCAAATTATGCAATTTTGCGTTCCACATAGACGGTCATATAGGCGGTTACGAATTAGCTGGCGCTTAAGATTACTCGGTGGCATTTCAATTATCGTTACCGAATTGTCTAGACCGGCCCTTCTTAAACAGCGTTTTATAGCTATACTTATATCATTTGAGATGAAGGGTAGGATAAACAGGACCCTTCTATCGCTAGAGTTGTCGTTTGGAGGCCTAGGATTTTCCCCACACCTATCCCGAGCTACAGTTTCGTAGCCATTAGAAATGGCTATTTGCCGTGCCAAGTTCCAGGGCCCCTCTCTCTGCTCTCTACCTGCGCACACGTTGGTTGCTGTTCGAAACATGTTTCTTACAAGCGCTCGTTTCGTGTGAGAGGGGTGAGAAGAGGTAATGAACCAAGATGTTTTTACTACTTGGCTTTCAGTACGACTTCGTAGTGTAGCCATTTTATAACAGGTTGTTTTGGACGTTCAGGAAAGGAAGTCAGTTTTCTTTCTGTTCTTCTCTCACAGGAATCGAGAACACAAGCGCGCAAAACTCTCGAGGTGTTCTGGATTAATTCCAGAAATCCGAAAATGAAGGGCACGGAAGAATACCCCATTATCACGCGTGATACTGGGCAGCATATAAGCCTGTTACTCTGATGGGAGGGGCACATTACGCTTCCATGTGAATTCTGTGCGGTTGGTCTTCACGTGACATGTTTAGTGAAAAACTCATAGAAAGCAGTGAGTGCGCAAAGCTGTGTTCAATGTGATTGAAATCTTGGTTTAGCGTTCTCTTTGTTTGGTTATGGAGGTGTTTGGCCGAATAGATTGCTGTCAACTTGACCTTTCCAGGTTCTGAGGAATGCGAAACCCGCCGAAACGTCAGCTTATTCGTCAATAAAGAATAAAAATAACACCTCGTGTTTGCTCAACAAGAATACGAAGAATTACTTAATCAATGCCAAAGTTAATAGAAAGTCGGTCGTGGGAGTTACTGCAAGAAATAATAATAATAATTATTATTATTATTGCTATAGTAATAATAGTAATAATAATAATCACCTGTAGTCCTGCTGATCGTCGAGTGACTCGAGCGTGCGCCAGTAAATCTTCCATTTTTCCCTGTCGCGTGCAAGGGTAGCCCAGTGGGTTCTGCCCGCTCTAGAGACTAGTCGAGCATCATATCATTCTTCAAGGCTCTTTGTGAAGAACTCTGACCATCGGGTCGGCGTTCTTCCTGCAGTACGTTTGACATGCCGAGGAATCCAGTCACTAACGGCTCTTGTCCATCGGTTGTCGTTCATACGCATTACGTGTCCCTCCCACGTTATCTTCGACTATTTGACGTACAGAACGGCATCTTAGATTTTTCATCGTTGGGGCAGGTCGGAGCTTCGGATCCCTTCCATTATTTGCATGAAACCGGACACTCCTAGAATCGTCCTTTTGACTGCGCGTTCGATAACGCTGAGTGACCTTTCATCCTGCTTACGCGGCGACCAGGTTTCTAAGGCATGGGCAGGAAATACCGTTGAGTCGAAAAGGTGGGTAAGAAGTCGGGTATTCTTTGTTCTCTTCACTACATCCTCGATGCTCTTGAAAGCTCTCCAAGCCGCTCGTTTCCTTCTCCTCAGCTCTGGAGTTAGGTCGTTCATTGTATTGACTCCCGTCCTAGATAGATATAACTGGAGCATTCAGAGATATTCGTTCCGTTGAGCGTGAATGGGGCATGCGAAACCAATCCGTTCTTCATGAACAACGCTTTTTTGAGCTTTAGTCGAAGACCAATCTTTCCACAGGCTTCATCAAAGTCGTCAAACATACGTTCCGCTTGGTTAATGTTTGGTGTTATAAGGACGATGTCACCAGCAAAGCGAAGATGATGTAACTGCCATCCATCGATTTTCACTTCCATATTATCCAATTCCATTGTTCGCACGACGTTCTGGAGGGTGGCTGTAAATAATTTTGGCCAGATGGCATCACCTTGCCTAACTCCTCTTTTGACGTCAATGTTAATATCGTTGTAGAATGTTGATATCCTGGTTGTGAAAATTTTGTACAGCTCACGAAGAATCTTTATGTACCGAATAGGGACTCCTTGACTATTATGAGCTTCCAGGGCTGCTTCTATCTCAATTGAATCAAAGACCTTTAAAACGTTGAAAGTGAGACAGAGAGGTCTTCTGTACTCTCGCGATACCTCAATGAGCCTTGTTGCCGTGCGGATGTGGTCCATCGTGCTAAATCCTCTTCGAAACCCAGCTTGCTCACACGGCTGTCCTTCATCCAGTGTTCTGTTAATTCTGTTTAGGATGACTCGATTGAAAAGTTTGTAGATGACAGACAGTAAGCAGATTGGTTGATAGTTGCCGATATCGTGTAGGTCACCCTTCTTGAATAATAACACCGTCTTGCTGGTCTTCCACTGAGTAGGGACCTTGCATTCAGACAGGTAACGTGTGAAGAGCCGAGCCAGTGTGTTTATGAGGACTGGTGGAAGGTTCTTCAGGTGTTCTGTTCTTCTCCTGTCCGGACCTGGTGCTGTTCGACTGAGAAGGAGTCCGCCGTTTCCACCAAGAACCCTAGCTAGGAGTAAACCAATACCAGGATCCACCAGCGTCCTGGTATTAAAGTCGCATAGTGGCAAATCTCCATGTCATCCACAAGGGCTGCGACTGCCTGTGGTGGTGAAGACCTGGGACAGACTTTGGCTGGGCTGACCTCGGAATCCTAGGCAATCGCAATGGCTTAACCAACAAATCTCCCAAAAATGGAGGTTATGCTGAGGCTCACACAACCAGTGAGGACGGGCCATTCAAGTGTCAAGTATCATCCAATAATAATAGTAACAGTAATATGATAGTAATAATAGTAATAATAATAATGTCAGAGAAAGCGATAGAGATGGAAACATTGTGAACACGTTATCCCTCTTCTGCTTTCTTAAACTTCAAAAGAGCACAAGGAAAGGAATTGGGAACGCAGCTGAGATTTACTAGGAGGATTTTTCTGAACAGTTTCATGTTCAGAGTTGATAACTTCTGCTGCTCTGTAAACCAGGATCCAGTATTTCACCTTTATTTGGTTTGTTATTATGACGGCAGGTTATTATGGGAAATTCAACCACAATGACGCTGAGGTATTTGCAAAACTATGGACTGCATGTGTCTGCTGCGGCGATTGAAAACGCTATTAGTCTTTCCAATACGTTCACTACCACACCACTGCAGCATCAGTTAATAGAGTTCAGTAGCTATTTGTGTTCCCCAGACTAATCCCGTTGACGAGTGATTGCTTATGCTACTGTTAGACATAAAACTAGCTGAGAGAAAAGAGAAACGAAAATCCCGAATGGTGTAGTGGTGAACGTGTTATCCGCCGGGAAGAGTAATACCGTGTTCGTTCCCCAACGCAGACATCTGCGGTCCAGAGCTTTGCAAATACCTCAGTACGATTGTGGTTATATTTCTCTGCAGAGTGCTCGTTGAATACTACCGCTTTTAGATTAGTAGAACTACTTATGGCGTTCCTTAAGGAGTACTCAGTTTGCTGTTGGATGAATCCGTTTTTGTTTTATAAACGCCACATCGAAAAGTTCGCGGAGTATCCTGGACAGTTAAAAACGGACCATTATTGTGACTACAAGCAACAATCACTATCAATTCCATTTGCTTTCTATCATTTAGATTAACACATTAATGGATCTGTAACCCTCTATACCTACCCAGTAACAAACTGCCTCAGTGCTATTAATATTTCTAGTCACTCTATATCATTGCAGACTAGAAATTTGGTCCGCTTCAGTCAAATCCCACGACAAGAAGGGTTCGTAATTCAAAGTTTTCCTAAAAACTACAATGATTCGATGTTTACACACAGATCACTACGATCGGTCTGGGACCTTATCGATAAGAATTTCAACCTATAAAAATGAACTGGAGCGGTGTGGAAGTACTTATCCATCAAACATGGCTTGTGAACAAAGTTGCCAGCAAAAGAAGATCCTTCTCGTAGTCGGGATTGCCGTTGTCATCGGGATTGTTGTGTACGCAATCTATGAAAGCGAAAAGGTGAGTTCGTCCCTATAGCGGTTCCGAAAACACGTGGTGTGCAACGCCGACTATGTCGCGCAGCTTCTGTCCGCTCATAGCCTCCATCGATGGAGACCACCTAGCGGTCTTGTTCGTCATCATATGATTGGGATAATTTTACGGACAAGTCAGTTGAATTCATAAGAGCATACGGCTGCCACTTGTACCAAAACATCACATCATTTAATGTCGACTACAGTTAAACCGGCCGTCATGGAAATCATACGCATTGATCTTTCGCCATAGTTTTTGACGGCATTACAACGCATCACATCGTTCTGTGGATAAAGCTGATTACTCCAATTTCAAAGAGTGCGATGAGGAATTCTTTCGTCGCTTCAAATCGCTTTCTTTGTGGATGTAGCTGGGAACGACTAATGGGTAGGAGAGGTTCCGGTTCCACACATTTGTCACCAATAATTAGTGGTTTTGTGGATTTGTTGGTTTTCTCTCAAACATTAAAACTGAAATGTTGGACCTTTACTAAGGCATTACTGATGCCATCGACTGCTCATATTCAATAGATAGCGACAATAAGCTGGAACGACGATTCGGGATTTTTCACCAGGATCGTGTTAGTGTTCAGCTTTGTTTCAGGGCGATAAACGAAAGGGAGAGAAATGAAGGCGATCCAGAACTATTCATTATTAGCGATTGCGAATTGTAAACGAACGCACATTTGTATTCGCCTCTTTCCTTGTTTTGACTTATGAGTGCTCTGTTAGAGTAAGCTGTTCCATTCAGTACGGCACAGTAACCGCAAGTGGTCTGTAATGCAGTGAAAATAAACGTTTAAATTGGAGTGTGTATTTCATCAGAACATCTGATGGATAAATCGAATGATGGAGATGATGTATAGAAAGTAGTGAAGAGAAGCATTCCGTGTACTTCTTCCTTGTATAGTCGAAGCTCAATCAAACATGAAGATCGTTCACAGATGAGGAGGTCGATGAAATAGAAAACACTGAAGTTTAGCGGCGACTCACTGTGATTCTTAAACTTGGCTATTACTGTATATACACTTATTTGGGTATTTATATCTCCATCTCTATCTTTCAGTCGTTTTTGGAAATTTTCCAAATTTGTTAGAGCCTAGTGGGGTCTCACTTCTACGACGGAGTGGGTCTCTAGATTGGTTGAATATGTAAGTGTTAATCTTATGGAAGAGAAAGGACAACTGGATCAAAATAGTTTTTGTGTTTGTACAAAATAGGATATTGTAATCTTAAACTAATCCCATGCTTCACTAATCCGTTCGAATGTGCGTGTTTATCAAACAGAATCTCAGCTTTTCATGAAAGTGTAAACTCTTTGTTGGAAAGCCCTTGTCTTCACATCTCCGTAACCCATCTTCATAGGCTCTCAGCGACCTAGAAAAATAACCTCCTTGCTAGTATCCATTCGATAGATCAGGTTTCTCATCTCCTTATTGCACTGCGTTAAAATGGCTTAAGATAAATCTTTCGGCATTGACCAATCCCTGAGAGGTGCGCCATGTGTTCGACTTCATCAAGCAGCGTCGGTGGCTGTTCGATGTACCAAGTCAGTGCTGCTCTCCTTCACCAACTATTCTGTAATCAACCTGCCTCCCGTGGAATACTGAAGACGTGATGAGCTTCGGCATGGGATCGAACCAGAAACCACATGTGTTCCACGGCACTTCCAACCACTACGCTACACCTGTCCTTTTGTATTCTGTTAGAGCCATCTCAACGAGTTTCCTGATCGCTATCACAGGAAACAGCTAGCATTTGCTTAGCAGAAGGTTGTTCTGCACTCTACAACTTGATTCCTACCACGATGGGGATGATTTCTGGTTGTGGTGTACTCATGGCTGGACTTCTGAGTGAATGTATTGAGGCTCTGGCATTTCCTTAACCTACCGGAGAGCGCTGCATTTGTTTTCGCCGAAGCTCCACATCCGTGAATTCACCTTGTGATGGTGAAATTATGAATGATTCAGGGTCCCTAGTGCTTGAGGTATAGCGATTCTTTGTTCCGAATTCACGACTTCTACGCAAGTTTAAGTGACTTAGAGAAACTATTGATCGAACATTCGACTATTCATTTTACACGTTTTGGTCGTTCAAACCATTGCCTTAGATTCCTGATTTGAACTTGCGGGAGTTTCCCGAGAATAGTTGAAGATTACGAGAAACGTTCTAGTGCTAGCCTAAAATGTCTTCAGGAGAATGCTCCAAATTCGTAAAACATCTGTGGCATTCCTTCTTTTGATGTTGTTGTTTCAAAAGACCCACTAAAATCTGTTGGAACCGACACGTTGTACCAGACTTTTCTGGTCATTGTATACGCCGGATCCTTCGCTCACTATGTTAGGAATGAAGTCGAATGCATGACGCATTCGAAGCGACTGATCAACACCGCACACTCCTCCTTTTATGATTGTAGGATTAACTACATAATACTAGCACTTTGATAATGGAAAGTAATCGAGGAACTGAACCATGAATGCTTGGATCACAGCCCTAAGTACGACCCATTAGGACACTCCAAATAGGCCTGGAATCCACTTCCATTTAGTAGAGTGCATTTGGGACAGAGACGCAGAGCACGAACTCTGCCCGTCTGCTGCTACTTAGTCTGCGAACGCTGGTCGGTGTTCGTTCCGTTCTTCTTCGGTAGTATCAGAAGTGTTCTTGTTCTTCAGTACATCTCTTCTGTCTTGCAGTGGATACCGTCTAGTATTCTATAATGTTGCACTTGTCAAAGCAGTGGTACTGTAACGTCTCCATAGGCTTTATCGTGTATTTGTGCCACTGTAGTACAAACTGATGTAGCGACAACGATGAATTCTGCGAACACTATTTCGGTGCATTCTATTGATCGATCCATTCGAATCGATCGAACTGTACTGCGAGAAGTTTCCATGGGCCATTGCAACACGCTACTCGAGATCCTGCTCTGTTCAACCGTGGCCATGATGTGTTACAGGATTCCATGGTCAAATTAGTTAACGTAAAAGCGACTACTACACATCGTAGAATTTTGTGGGTGTAGGTTTGCCTATTCAGTATTGTGGGAGAATAAGTTGCTTTCGTATTTCTCATGGTTTGAAATATTAGTTATTTTTTCTTATTTATTTACTTTCGATCGATGTTCGATCTCGACCTATGATTGGCATGAAGAAAACTCAGATGCCTATTATTCACTTTAAGCGATTTTCTTTTGAGGCTGTTCTTCATAGCTTTATACTCATGCTGTAGTTTTAGCAAAGTCCGACGTACTGTCGTGATATAAGAGGGTCGTGCGTCGAATGTCCTCTGCATGCGAACTCGTAGCTGATGTCCACAAATCCTGACGGAAGCCACACTTCACGTCAAACGGCCGGATTGGAATAAAGAGAGTAGCATTTGTGACTGAGTATCACCAGATTGCGGTAGGATGCTTGTCAAGTTAGGCAAATTTTGTGACACTATGTGCTCGTCATGTCTGGCGATTTTAGATTTCTTAACAAATCAAAGAAAACCTGACAGACCCGGGCTCAGAAACATTATTGATCAAAGCGGTGTGAAACACTAAGTAGTGTATGAAGATATGAAGTCGTTTTGTTGCCTCGTTATTGCCTGTATGCTAGTTATTTTCGCATCAACCTCAGTAGTTAGTCTGTTTTTCTAACATTAACCCTCACTTTATGCTCTCAGGTCCAACTTTCGACGGTGCTATAAGCTTAGAGTACTTTTTTCTAGTTCTTAATGAAAACTCCATCGCTCGTTAACGTTTACATGCCGTAGAGTAGGAGCTTAGAAAGTCCTCCCAATTCTGACAAGGCCCAGGTCTGACACTCATTGAAGCACTTCATGTTGTTCGCTGAAAGGAGCTTTATTCGTTTATTTCATACGAACTGACCTTTTACTAATGTAATGCGATTCCTAAGACCAGTATTCGATTCATTCACTCATGTCCGTATTCCAAGAATGTTTTTTGATTTTGCTTTTGGATTCATCTACCACTGGAGGATTTTCGGTTTGCTCTATGGATATCTTTAAATGTTGGTTAACCGTGTTAGGGCGTTTCCAGATCATTATCGCACACTATGGCCGGCTTTTGTGAATTGTAGGGACGAGGTGATGCCTTACAAGTCTGCTACTCCTTTTCCATCCTTGAAGAATAATTCATAATTCATCTCTTTTTCTTTATTTCACTAGTTACTTGGATACTTGCGTAGCCCTTCTTTAGCGGTTGAGCGGGCCCCAGCACAATTTCCATTTTTTCGGAGTTTTGCTGGTTTATGTATCGTGATTCCCTGGAGTCTTGAGGTCAGCCTAGCCAAATTCCGCCTCAGCTCGTCGCCACCACAGGCAGTCCCCTCCCTTTTGGATCAGAGGGAGATTTGCCACTGTGCGACTAGTTTGATACCATGACGTTGGTGGATCTCGGTATTGGTTTTACCGGTTACTCTTAGGTGGGATTGCTAATGAAAACCGGACTCCTTAGCATGGTATACATTGCCGGGGAGATAACCACCCGCTGTACATTGCAACCGTACACCCAGGAACACCTCCCAGCTGCGATAAGGCGTTAAGCCTTTGGCAGTTTTACTCAAACGAGTTACTCAAAGTTGACGTTTGAACAAATTTCGCCTTCTTCAGAACCCACTATTCTCCTCCAAAACCCGGTCCTCCAAATATTGCACGCAGTGTGTTTCCATCGTAGTAAACTTCTTCAAGTGAACAAACGTCTTGTTTTCTTTGCGTTATAGACAGGAACACAGTAGTAGAATTTCATTATCCAGTACTTGGTGGGTGTCCTCTGGTAGACCACGTACATCGTGTCTCTTTTGATGAAGTTTGGAACGACTTGGTGTTTTATGTAGCGGCGGAGAGAGGCTGTTGCCTGTCGAGTTAAGACAATCTTTTGTCTTAGTGACAGTGCTTCTTTTACAAGTCGGAAGTGTCTTTTTGGTACATCTTGCAGTATTTCCCAAGACCGACTTTTTATTAACGTTGGCATTGATCAATTAGTCCGCATTTTTCTGAAGGACTGTGAAGAAGGCGGAATCCGTCGAAACGGCAGCTTATGTTTGGATATACACTAAAGTAACAGCCTCCTTCTTACTCATCAAAGAGAAATATGATTCATTTGATGCGTGCCAAGGTTCATAGAAAATAGGTCCTGGGAATAGTTCATAAGTTCTCATTCCGGTATTTATCTACGCATACTTAATATGTTAGGTTTTGTTTGACATAATCAGAATTACTGTAATCAGGATAATGTTTACTTTTTATTTTCTGCCTTCTACTATTTTATGGCAGGGTATTAAGTGAAATACAACCACAGGATTGCTGAGATATTTGTGAAACTCCGGACCGCAGGTCTCTGCGGTGGGAACGAACGCGCTATTCTCTTTTCCGGGGAGTAACGCGTGCACCACCACACCATGTGGGTCCTTCGTTTCGCCTGTCTCTCATTTAGTTCTATCGATCTGTGCCGTCAGCAATCACCCGTCGGCGATATTGATCTGGGGGCCTACATCAGCATTGAACTCAGTTAAGCTGAGGCTGTAGTTGAATCCACAATGTTTACTTTTTATTTTCTGCCTTCTTTTATTTTTATGGCAGGGTATTAAGTGAAATGCAACCACAAGATTGCTGAGATATTTGCAAAACTCCGGAATGGACAATAGCGCGTTCGTTCCCCACCGGAGACACCTGCGGTCCGGAGTCTTACAAATATCTCAGCAATCTTGTGGTTGAAATTTGGATAGTTTGAAATGCTGGGAAAAGCAATATTGTATAATGTTCAGGAAGGTTAATGTAGATTCGGTGTTCTCAGGTCAAACTGGATAATCAGTGTATCCACTAGCATATGATTGCAAAATAGCAGCGATGGATTGATTCAATAACGACTTCATAGTTGCTTCCAAACTGTTGCATCTTAGGCGGGGCTGAGAAAGGCAGTTGAAAGAATAAGTACGGATTTATAAGCTTGTTGACTGGTTTTGGCTAGCCGAGGTTTTTTCGTCTTTGTGTTAGGTATATTTTATCCTTTCTTTTATTTATTTTTCGCAGGTCATGCGTCGAACAAGAAATTTAAACAGGAATTCTGTCAAATTTACTATTTTCATGTATATAGGCCATGAGTGAAGTTGAGCGGCTCGCTGAAGTTCGCGAGAAGAAAGCGAAAAATGTCATGAGAGAGATGAGGATTCAGAAACTTTGTCTCAACATTTGTGTGGGAGAGTCAGGTGATCGGCTTACACGTGCTGCAAAGGTAAATGCTTTAAGTTTTGTGCAGTATACATTTGTTAGTGATCTAGCAGAAAATATAGGTACTGGAACAGCTTACCGGTCAAACTCCTGTCTTCTCCAAGGCAAGATATACTGTTCGGTCGTTTGGAATTAGAAGAAATGAGAAAATAGCAGTACACTGTACAGTGCGTGGACCAAAGGCGGAGGAAATTTTGGAGAAAGGGTTGAAGGTCAAAGAATTTGAGTTGCACAAAGAAAACTTTTCGGACTCTGGAAACTTTGGCTTTGGGATTCAGGTGGGAAATCTTACCTTGTAATTTTTTGTTATGTTATTCTGGTCATATGTATATACTCCTAAAACAGTAAAAATCGCACAAAGCCTCCGTTTTGTGCCTGTTGTACCTATTTTTTTCTTTTCTGATAAGTGTCCATTTTAGGAGCACATCGATCTTGGAATCAAATACGATCCATCCATCGGAATCTATGGGATGGACTTCTACGTGGTGCTAGATCGTGCTGGTCGTCGTGTTGCCAATCGCAGACGCGCACCGGGTCGCATTGGTCGATCTCACCGCGTAACTCGCGATGAAGCAGTAAAGTGGTTTCAGCAAAAGGTACACATGTTTTGCTAATAGTCGAATTGAGTTTTCGGACCAGTTTTTTTTCAGTACGACGGTATTATACTGCCACCGAAACCGAAGGTTAAGCGCGTCGTTCATCGTAGACGTTAAATCGTTCATTTTGTTATGACATGAACTGTTGATCTTTTGTGTTGTTCACGTTATCGTAGTTAGCATTTGTTTTAAACCATTGTCATTTCTTAACAATAGAAATCTAAAGATACCAAGATGATTTGTTAAGCCTGTGTCTGCAATGACGGATGAGACAGAGGAGGTTGGGTTTAATAATCGCTTTTCAAGGAAACTAGCCATATCATGATTAGAAACACGAACTCTGTTATGGTAACGGATTTGTATATCTACATTGGATTATCTGTACTGTATCGGACAGAGCTCCACTGTGTGAAGGATCTCGTGCTAGTATGCCAGGTAGCTACGTAGTGGATCCAGGTCATTTAGAGGAAGCTTGGCGCGGATCGGTAATGAGCCTGTGCTTGCATTAGATGAGGTAGACGGACTGCATTTTTGTTTTGCCAGGTTTATTTATATTTTCGTGTATAACTACGGGCTAAGATACGAGGATGTGTTGGTTTGTATGTGGATTGTATCATGCACATCGACTCAATGAGAAGCTTTACTTGTCACGGAGTGAACAGTATGACTTTATTTCTATTGATAATAACCGAAATTGCCTCTCATAACGAAATTTCTCAATGAAGGCAAAAGTCGAGTGTTATGGGCCCAGCCAAGTGCAAAGGTGCGAAGTACAGCACAGTGGTGCACGCGTGGTGGTTGGTTCATTCCAGATAAGCCTCCCATTTCTTCGGGGCTGCAAACTGTTGTCATGCTGGAAGGATGCTGGGACTCAAACCCACAAGGGGGGGGGGGGTTTCACGTGCTATCCATCACGGCAACGGGGACCCTTGATTTGCTTTCCGTTCAGTATTGTTATTACTTTATTGATGCTATCAGCAATCACTCCGTCAACGGAAATCATCTGAGGAGCACATATTACTTACTATACGTTCTTTTTTCATGCGAGAGTACGATGTAAAATAGGGTCACGGGTACGCTGCGATATGCGCAAAAGTAGGAGCTACAATTCGAATTCGAACCTGGGCTACCTTGCCGAGGGCTCATGTGCTATGCACTGCACCAACTGAGGCCTTGATGTAGTTTCTTCCAAACTGCAAAGAACGATTCTTGTCACGTGTTTGTTCTTATTTGGTCTACCGGATGTAAATGCCGAGCTAAGCTCAGTCTAGGTGACCCGGAACGAAGGAAGCCTGCTGTACTTCTTGACAATAATTGGGTATAGCAAGCTTTTGAAACGAAGCGGCCAACCATCAGAAGAGGTCGCAAACATTGGCGATAAATGATAACTCTGCAATAACGAATTCACCTAAGTCATCGTAGTTATCGAAACTCAGGATGGTCGTCAAGGTATAATTAGCCGAACATGTCACGTACGAGATATCCCACCCACTCTTTAACATTTAGGACTTCATTTACTTCCATAAAAACACAATACAATACAACGCTAGCTGACGTTTCGGCAGTATCGCCTTCTTCAGAGCCTGGAAGGGTATACTGATATACAATCTACTAGGCCAAACGCTTCAATAACACTTACACAAAGACGAAAGACTCTTTGGTAATTAATTAACTCTTCGGTAATTACCAAAGAGTCTTTCGTCTTTTTGTAAGTGTTATTGAAGCGTTTGGCCTAGTAGATTGTATATCAGTATACCCTTCTAGGCTCTGAAGAAGGCAATACTGCCGAAACGTCAGCTAGCGTTGTATTGTATTGTGTTTTTATGGAAGTAAATGTATGCTGTTTAAAAACCTCGCGATTGCTGAACAAGAAAACGACACATTCATATTCCAATGCCGAGGTTAAGAGAAAGNTGTAAGTGTTATTGAAGCGTTTGGCCTAGTAGATTGTATATCAGTATACCCTTCTAGGCTCTGAAGAAGGCAATACTGCCGAAACGTCAGCTAGCGTTGTATTGTATTGTGTTTTTATGGAAGTAAATGTATGCTGTTTAAAAACCTCGCGATTGCTGAACAAGAAAACGACACATTCATATTCCAATGCCGAGGTTAAGAGAAAGTCGATCCTGGGAACTATTTAGGACTTCCCTTTATTGGAAGAAGCAGCATGTTCCGCGATAGAAGAGAAAATGAAGTGAGGATACCGTGCTCTCCTGCGATGATTTTGGTAATAGGCCCTATCAGTGTGGACGAGTTTTCACCTATCTGTGCCCTGTGTGGACGAATTCACACTAGCGGCCTATCATGTCTAGCGCTGGGGCATGTTTTCTATTCAATAGTTGGATGTATGGGTTCCTGAACAATTTTGATGTGAACGATTATGATCGGACGATTCATTCATAATAGTGGCGGATTGCTTTCACAGCTTCGATTCTCCGTGCTCGCTTCGGCTGTCCAAGGTTAGTTACGCTTTGCATTATTCTTTTCATTGTTTTTCCACAGATATGTGTTGTTGCAATCCAAAAGGGTCGACGAAGGGCTCTGCTGGCAAGAAAAGTAATATTCTGTCTTTGATGTAACGATTAGTGTCTATAAATACTCAAAGATTGTACCGTAATGGCAAATTTATTACGACATAAAAGAATGTCGCAGTGGTCGGAGACGCCCTGCAATACACATGGGATCGTTCCTTGGGCACCAGGTTCACCAACCTCTCCATCCCTCCAGGGTCCGAAAATTGGTAGCGGACTTGTCTGGGATCACCGGCTGGGTACATCGGTATGCTACCACAAGTTATTATAAAGGCCAGGTATGCATTCACTCACCTCCAGCGATGTTCAATAAAGTCGAGAGCATAACGCCTCTCCCGGGGATTGATCAACGCCGAAGGATTTATCGTTTTGTATAAAAGTGTGCTGGATGTAATAACTAGGTGGACATAAGGAGGAAAGTGAAACCACAGCGGTATTTTTGTAGCTGCTCATCTGTGCATTTCCAGGCTTCGAGTGTCATTTATACATGGGAAGTGGAGACTTTGAATTTAGGAAAACTTTGTGTGGGCTCATTCGTTTATGGTGTGGTACAGCTTTGTGCTCTTGTTCTCGAATAAAACAAGCGCAGCTCTGAGCATCAGCATACAAACGTTCGGACATGGGATTGAAAATATATGCTTTAACTATTAGATAACCAATGAATGATTAAGGTTCGTAGGGTTAATCGCTCTCCTTCAGATCTGTGAGCATTTTGGGTTCCACATAAAACCCCCTGAAACAACAAATTTGAATTTCGCCTCTACTGATATATAATAGCTGCCTCGTGGAAAAATCACTTATCCATCGGGTATCCCCAATTTTTATGTACTGGATGCATTTACATCCGTAATTATTATTAGAACATGAAGAGGTAGGTTTCTAGCAGTAGGGTAGCACTCCTGACCCAGCATTCTTACTTTGAATTTTCTTGTCAATAGTTTTATATAAACGTGTACATTGAGTACATTGTACAGAGATTTCCCACACAACCGTGTATAAATTTAACGACAAATTCTATTCGACTATCGAATATCTGCTTTATAGTGGATTTTGCGCTGTACAAGCTTGTTTATAGGTTCATCTGGTCATTGTCCCATGTAAGGTTATCAATTATCTTTGCTCGCCAGGTTTGTTCGCAGCCGAAGAATTTGTCAGACATTTGAAAATGCAGTCGATTTCAGACATACAGCTTAAGACAGACCCAATTGTGCTACTACTTGCAATCGTTATCATTATAATTGTGAAGCAAATTAAAGAAACGACTTTGAGTGAACCTTTTGCACTAAGTTCTATTGGTTGCAGTTATATTATTTCGGCACTTTAGGGCGTGGAAATGCATGGCGTGCTTGTCTCGGAAAAATTTGTCGTACCCAATATCTTCGACATTATCCGGTAACACTGGTTAGACCTGATGGGTCAACTATAGAAATACGCTATCTGGAACCCAGATCAGTAGGTGTATTTGGTGTGTTCTCCTCACTTTGTAGTTCCGTGATCTCTAAAGGGAATTATTTTTTTTATCATTTCTTTAACGTTATTGTTCTACGCCTATGTTAAATAATTGGTCTTGATTTGACATGACGGTTTTGGACGTTCTTGATGAGAATTACTTGGTTCGATACGATAATCGTATACAGGTGGTTCAACTACCTGTGGATGTTAATTCATTAACTGAAGAGGAGAAGCGACAACGTCTAGCTGCACGAAAACCGAAAGCAAAGAAAATCATTCAGGTCTCGTTATTGTCCAATAGAATAGTTTTGTTTATTTTATGTCTGTTTCTGGATTAAATTTTCCTTACAGGAAACAATAGATGATAACTTCGACCCTAATGAGTATATGAAGTTTTGGAGTCCACCGATCGAGCAGATGCCAACAAAGGATAATGGAGAATTGAGATAACTGGTGTTTTCTACTGATTTATTTAAGATCGTATGAATAAATTTCTACTGTATACGTCGTCATTCCGTTACATTGTATGGTCTTCACACCATTTCGTTTCTAGTGTATTTAGCATATCTGTCCACTCGAGCCACTAATCCTTCTGCAGGGTTAATGGCTCCTAAATACACGATTTTGTTGCCAACTTACAATGAGAGAGAGAATCTTCCAATCTGTGTTTGGTTACTGGAGAAATATATGAAGGATAAGGATTACGAGGTTACTTTCAGCTGTTTTTGTACGTTGAATTAACATTCAACTCACTTTCATTAAGTATTTCGCAGTTCAAGCTCTTTTGGCAGTCTTAAGAATTTCTTCGATCTTGGGCTTGAGTTTTTTCCCAAAGGTACTTATAGTATCCCACCTTCCAGCCTTTATACTTCTATTTGCATTTATACATTTTTTATGGATTTTGCGTACGAAGAAATAGTTCGTTGTATATTAGGATTACCACATTCACTATCACTGTCATCGCTACACCAATGATTATCTCATTTCCGCCCACCAATCTGCTACTCATGCTATCTACAGAATTTTTCGGCTTTACATCAGAAGTTTGAGAGCGAGAAATGATTACTATCATTGATTGGTCTTCAATTATCGTTGGATAGATGAATTGAAATTGTGCAATATGCGGTCAGAACACATTTGACACGACGTTTTAACGAGGGAGGTAAACGCAGTAGGATTATTCCTCACTTACTTTAGGCGCTCCCAATTATCTCATGGGTACAGAAAATTATGTCTCTGCCTCCCATGTAAACACTAAATCGTAGGTGTGTTTAGCACAATTAGTAAACGTCCTCGAACATTGGTTCAATCCCACGTCCTTTGTTAACTAAGCGTCTCATCACTCCGAAGTTGGCAGATTGGTACTCTTCTTGTTTGGAATGGTAAAAACACATATGGGTAGACCTCAGTTATTGTATAGTACGAGAATGTGTATTAAACCATGTCTGTGATACTTCACGAGGTAAAGTTCATCGCGCACCTCTAAAAGATAGACCAGCGTAGAACACTTTATCCTTTATCGTTATAAGTGGAACAAGAAGCTGCAAAGTAAATTCCCAAGGTCTTCGACTAATATAGTCTAAAGACGAGAACTTTTGTATGACTGTTTTGGAAATATACCAAGTGTGTACATTAGTATTATTGATCCTAGTACTGTGTAATATAGAGGCTTATGGAAATTACCACGATAGGTGATTGTGATAGATGACGCGAGCCCAGATGGCACAGGCGAATTGGCTGCAAAGCTACGTGATGAGTTTGGCGAAGGCAAGATTATACTCAAACCAAGAGAAGGAAAATTGGGGCTTGGAACGGCATATATTCACGGTCTTAAATATGCGCGAGGACAGTAAGTTTTCGTGTTTGTAATTTTCAGATGGTATGGTTTCATGCGAATTCGATTTATTGTTTGCTTTTAAGCCAGTTGTCAATGATACTGCTTCGTACGACGTCTTTAAATCTTCTTTAGCATAATGTTTTTGATTAAACCTTTATGCTTGTCCTTCCTTGTGCACCGCTCTTTTTTCGCTCCTTTCAGGTTTATAATATTAATGGACGCAGATCTATCCCATCATCCAAAATTTATAGTAGAAATGATAGAACTCCAGAAGAAAGAGAATGTGAATGTTGGAACTTTTTTAGAGACGTTTTCTCCGTTATCTTTTCCTACTCTTCTGCTTTTAGCTCGATATTGTAACTGGCACGCGGTATGCTCTTGGTGGAGGAGTTTCAGGTTGGGACTTGAAACGGAAAGCTATAAGTAAAGGAGCCAACTTTCTTGCTCAAGTACGTTCAGTTTCTTTAGGGAAAGCTTTCTAAACTTAAGATTCTTTCCACTTAACAAGGTATCTGCTGTTGGAAGGGACATGCGCTTGTTGTTTTTGCTTCCAAAGTGCTTATAGTAGGAAACTACAAGAAACATTATGTTACATATGCAGTACACTTAGGTGGACTGTTTGTAATGTCTATCACAAGCTCTTTCTTTGCTTCTGTGTATTTTCCAATGTGTCTCTTCGCAAAATTTGTAGAGCTCACTCGATGTTTCGTAATTGGCACAAACAAGAAAGCCAAAAAAGTTTTAAAAGTTGCTAGACATTTGTTTTCACGAATAGGTACTTTTAGTTATGCAGTTACAATAGTTGTATTGTTTTGACTGTATCACCTGTAGTCTCCTTGATCGTCGAGTGACTCGAGCGGGAGCCAGTAAATCTTCCATTTTTCCCTGTCGTGTGCAAGAGTGAACCAGTGGGTTCTGCTCGTTCTAGGGACTCGTCGAGCATGATATCTTTCTTCTAGGCTCTTCGTGAAGAACTCTGTCTATCGGTTCGGTTGTCTTCTTGCAGTGCGTTTGACATCCCGAGGAATACAGTCACTAACGGCTCTTGTCCATCGGTTGTCATTCATACACATTACGTGTCCTGCCCAGCTTATCTTCCACTATTTGGCGTACAGAACGGCATCCACGATTTTTGATCGTAGACGTAGGTCGGAGCTTGGGATCCCTTCCCTTATTTACGTGACATGGGACACTTGTAGCATCGTCCTTTCGACTTCGTGTTCGATAACGCTGAGTGATCTTTCATCCTGCTTCAGCAGCAACCAGGTTTCTGATGCATATCTTAGGCAGAAAGTACCGTTGAGTCGAAGAGGTCGGCACTGAGTCGGGTGTTCTTTGTCCTCTTCATTACATCATCGATACTCCTGAAGGCTCTCCAGACTGCTCGTTTCCTTCTGCTCGGCTCTGGAGCTAAGTTGTTCATCATTTTGATTTCCCGACCTAAAGAGACATAACTGGAGCATTCGGAGATATTCGTTCCGCTGAGCGTGAATGGGGCACATGAAACCAATCCGCTCCTTATGAACATCGTTTTTGTGAGATTTAGTCGAAAACCAATCTTTCCACAGGCTTTATCAAAGTCGGCAAGCATTCGTTCCGCCTGGCTTGTGTTTGGTGTTATAAGGACGATGTCATCAGCAAAGCGAAGATGGTGTAACTGTCGACAATCGATTTTCACTCCCATATTTTCCTATTCTAATGTTCGTATGACGTTCTGGAGGGTGGCTGTAAATAATTTTGGCCAGATGGCATCACCTTGCCTAACTCCTCTTTTGACGTCAATGTTAATATCGTTTTAGAATGTTGATATCCTGGTTGTGAAATTTTTGTATAGCTCACGAAGAATCTTTATGTACTGAGTAGGGACTCCTTGACTATTATGAGCTTCCAGAGCTGCTTCTATCTCAATTGAATCAAAAACCTTTAAAACGTTGAAAGTGAGACAGAGAGGTCTTCTGTACTCTCGCGATACCTCAATGAGCCTTGTTGCCATGCGGATGTGGTCCATCGTGCTAAATCCTCTTCGAAACCCAGCTTGCTCACACGGCTGTCCTTCGTCCAGTGTTCTGTTAATTCTGTTTAGGATGACTCGATTGAAAAGTTTGTAGATGACAGACAGTAAGCAGATTGGGTGATAGTTGCCGATATCGTGTAGGTCACCCTTCTTGAACAATAACACGGTCTTGCTGGTCTTCCACTGAGTAGGGACCTTGTATACAGACAGGTAGAGAACCGAGCTAGTGTGTTGACGAGGAGTGGCGGAAGGTTTTTCAGGTGTTCTGGTGTTATTCTCTCCGGACTTGGTGCTGTTCGATTTTTCACCGATGAAAAGGCATGTCGGATTTCGGAAGGGAGAACCGGTGGTACAACGTATCCATCCTCCTTTATTTCACATAACGAAAGGTGGACGTGGCTATCGAAGAGATCCGAGTAGTATTCGTGAATGATTTTCCCCACTGCCTTTCTGGACGCTGTTCCGCATGGGCGTCGGAGTGCAATCATTTTGGTCTTGTAATTGCCAAAGCTGCGGTGGGCTTTGCAATGCTTTTCCCAGCCTTTGCAGCTTCGACCATTACTGCTACTCTTCTTTCTTTAAAATCTTCTTTTATCGTCTGTCTGCATTGTTTTGCTAGTTCGAATGTTAGTTCGCGGTTGCCTGCAGATCGTGCGATTTCACGCTGCCGTATCAGCTTGAGTGTTTCTGGAGACAGGCGTCTGTTGGTGAATTTCGAACTTTCGGCTTTCATAGCACTAACGCGAAGATGTTGAATGAGCTGATCGTATTCTTCGTCGGTATTAACGAAAACGGCATCTTTCCAATAGCCGACTAATGAATCGAGTAAGGTCCCAGTTTACGGTGGTTCTGGGACTTCGGTCTTTGAATTTAGCGGCTTTTTCTCCTTTCCTCAAGAAGTAGAATCTTGCATGAAGGAGACGGTAGTCTGATCCCGTGAAGAATTTTGAGACAACAGCGACATCGGTTAGGCAAAACCTTCCGTTTACTATGTGGTCTATTTCATTATGGTACTCTCCATTGGGAGACTCCACGTTCAGCGTTGAGTGTGGGGCTTCTGGAATGGCGAGTTACCATGTATTGTCTTGGTCGCCGTGATAAACTCAGAAAGCTGCTCACCCTGTTCGCTCCATTCTAATCCGTGGGTCCCAGTGTGACATTCTTCGTGCGTTCTTCTTGTTCCAATCTTGGCGTTAAAATCTCCAATGATGCTTGGCGTTAAAATCTCCAATGATGACCTTTAAGAATGTATCGTCTTCTTTGTAGAACTTCTCCAAGTCCATATAGAACGCTTCGACTTCTTCTTCGTTATGGTTTGATGTTGGCGCGTAAACGACGAAGGTTATCAAAGCCGGTATTGATCCACGTCTTTTTAATCGTAGACGACGGATTCGGGTTGTGAGCTGTTCGAATGAATTGATGTTCATGGACAAACACGTATTGACGAGAACGCCGACGCCGCCGACTCCTCTACTGTCGCATATTCCGAGGAACAGTTCTTTTCCGGTGTCATAGACGGTGTTGAAAGGCTGGAGTCTCCTCGTCTCGGCCAGGCCGATGACGTAGTACCTAGTACCTTATCCTTCTTGCTTGCATGAGCAAGTCTTCTGTCGAGGACTTGGATGAAAGTGTACTTGCATTGTAGGTACAGATCGTCACCATAGTTCTTTGAAATCCAGGCAGCTTCGATTGGCCCTGAGATTTTAGCTTCCTCTCCGTACTCGTCCTACCCAATGCTGCGAAATTGGGAGCTTCTTCGGGGTCAGGGAAATAAGGCCGTTTTTTTTACTGTGTTTATCATTTTGATACCCACGTAGAGCTTGCCGGACTGTGAACGTAGGGGCTGGGTATACGATGAGCACGCGTAGCTTGTCAGGCTCTCCCAGACTGGTCATCGAGCTTATATATTGGAGGCGATTCCTGACCGCCTCCCGTACACTTCCCTGTCACGTGATTGCAGGCTCTTAGCTGAATTAACTCGTAGAATACAATACGCATAAGCGAGAACGCACCCACACACGCATGCACGAATACGCTTAGCAAATACGGAAAGTGTGTGCTAAATCAGCGCAGCAGAAACAGGGTGTCCATCTGTTGAATCCACCTTCGTCTCTGGAAAGCAAAGGTCGCTTTTGGTCTGCGATTAACACCCTATCCGCCACCTGGATACGCGCCACGTAACCTCGCGACTAACCGGTCCGAGATCCATCATATGAGGGGACCCGTGAGGTGGGTAGGCTTAGGGTAAAAAAAGCTATCTGAGAGAAAGGCAAAGCAAGGGCATGGGTGCTGCAGTAGTTATTACGTGGTTTCCCGGAAAGGGTAACCGCGGGTTCGAATCTAGCTGTGGTCCGAGTTTCGCAAATATCTCAGCATAATTTTGATTGTATTTCACATAATACCTGCCGTGGGAATGTGGTAAACGGGAAATAGAAATATAAGCATTTCGATGTGTACGTATGTATACATGCATGTACGTAGATGATTTTTTCCTAGTTTCTACTACGGCCTGGTGTTTCCGACTTAACAGGATCATTTCGTCTCTATCGTAAGGAAGTTCTTGCTCGGCTTATAAATGAATGTGTCAGTAAGGGATACGTATTCCAGGTCAGTTTTTATATCATCTTGCATTCTGGTATGACATTAAGATATTTACATGTTCTTATCTTCGTAAAATAACAGATAACTTAACGTAGGTATTTGTTTGGGTTCTCCTATCATTATGTGTTCAGATGGAGATGATGTTCCGTGCAAGCAAAGAAGGCTACCGTATCGGTGAAATCCCCATATCGTTTGTTGACAGATTTTTCGGTGAGTCGAAACTGGGCACTCAAGAAATTGTGGGTTACATAAGAGGTTTGTTGTACCTGTTCTTCTGCGTTAATTAGATGCTTCCTTTTCTAAATCCTTATCTTTCTTTACGGTTCAGATCTTGTCATGTGGTTTTTGGCTTATGTTTGTTTCGAGTTTACTTTTTCGGCGCTCCTTTGGGTTGACTGTGTTTTATTTAACATCTATCTCTTCATTTTGTCAATATGGCATAGTGGTCCAGTAATAAATCTTATTCAATGTGATTCATTCATTGCACATTAAATATACGATGGCTTACAGTGAAACTTTCAAAAAAAACAACTGCATTGGAAGAAAACTACCAATTCGTTCTCGCGTTTCTTCTTAAAATTATTTGAACATGCTGAAATGCATTAAGTGAGGATTTCCTACCAAACCATACTTAGCTGTCTTTTTGTACATATCGTTAATAATTTGTCCAAGTTGAAAATTTGGAGCCAGATTGGCAAAGGGGATCTTTTCTCTGAAAGTTAAAGTGGAGAAACACTTGTCGAGAAAGTGCCATTCTTAGTTTTTGGGATTCAACTGTTTTCTTAAAAAATCCTACTTTAATTAAAGGTTAGAAACATAAGCCAAACAAAAGTTTTGTACCAACCTCCTGTCAATTCAGTCATGTAGAAAATTG
The DNA here is from genome assembly GCA_900624975.1 of Angiostrongylus costaricensis. NCBI lineage: Eukaryota > Metazoa > Nematoda > Chromadorea > Rhabditida > Metastrongylidae > Angiostrongylus > Angiostrongylus costaricensis. The sequence goes on from UYYA01003913.1 coordinate 250,569, forward strand.
CTAAGTTCTTGTTTGTTTGTTCAGTTGAGCACTAGGTGAAACGGCCACCCTTTCAGAGATAAGAAATTTGCATTGATTTTCGAGCTTCGTCACCATACGTCTATCATTTGTCTTCCTTTATACTTAACTGTGCTAATATAAATAATAATAATAAATCAGAACCAAAGTTTATCGTTCCCAGGATCGACTTTCTCTTAACCTCGGCATTGGAATATGAATGTGTCGTTTTCTTGTTCAGCAATCGCGAGGTTTTTAAACAGCATACATTTACTTCCATAAAAACACAATACAATACAACGCTAGCTGACGTTTCGGCAGTATTGCCTTCTTCAGAGCCTAGAAGGGTATACTGATATACAATCTACTAGGCCAAACGCTTCAATAACACTTACAAAAAGACGAAGAACTCTTTGGTAATTACATAATCAACAACTTCTCGAAAAACCCACCGCTTTTTTCGTGACTTCCAATGAGGAAGTTTAGAACAGCTGATTATAGTCGCATGTGGTTGATGACTGCACCATCCCACATCAAAA